>DWJZ01005967.1:0-13479 GCA_018249125.1 Asbolis capucinus
CTCCTTACGGAAGCGAACGCCTCCGTACAGCTCCTTACGGAAGCGAACGCCTCCGCACAGCTCCAACCGGAAGCGAACGCCTCCGTATAGCTCCTTATGGAAGCGAACGCCTCCGTATAGCTCCTTACGGAAGCGAACGCCTCCGTATAGCTGCGTACGGATACGAACTGCTCCGTAAACGGGCGATCGACATGCGTACACACTATTTGAAAAGAAACACACTATGTGTTGTTTTTCAATCGGCAAAATGCGAAAGGCCGTTGAAATATGTGGCTCGACCTTAAAACAACCAGCGTCAAATACTAAGGGACCTCAGGCACCCCAAAACCCTCAGTCTTCAGGATGGGTAACAGAAAATTAGGTAGGAAGATGACTACAAGACGTAGAGAAGCGCTGCTTTTCTGCTTTCATCATATATTTTAAAGTCGACAAACTTTAACAAGGGATTTTATACAAGCAAGTTCAGCAAAGTTATATAAAACATATTAAATACAAATGCAGCCATTTTCATGACATAACCAGTCTCGCTATTATAAAAACTTTTTTTATATAAAGTTCTTAACAAATCTGTCTGCGTAACCCAATAATACACTGGGGTTTGAACTAGTTTCGTTATTAAGTTCGCTTCATATTTTCTTTATAGACACTCCGCTTGCAAGTGACGAAATATGAACTACCCACATATAAAGTAAATTAATACTATTGTCATTTAGAAGATACAGTTTATGGGGTCATACACATTCCGAAGTATGCATTCCCTACATAGCCTAAGTCCTTCCCAGTTTCCAGTCTATCTCTCTACCAATTATCATCAAAATCGATTCTAAAAGCGTAACAGACATTACTTTCGCATTTATAATATGAGTAAATGTATGTAGAAGTTTTATCGTTGTCGTTCATACATCAATCAACGTCGTTAGCGGAAATAGCTTCACGAGAGTTGGGAGCAAGAAGTAGGTAACAAATGCACGATTATCTCTCTTTGGGAATTTGGAAATCACCCTAAATACTCCTGTGTTCCTGTTAACATTTTTATAAAGCACTAGCGGCCCGCCCCGACTTCGGACGTCTTGTGTTTTATATTTTGAAATAAACAAAGAGTAAACATGTCTCTAAGGGTCGGTTTTTTGATCCGTATTAATAGTCACTTTGACTATTTGTTAATCTGACTATAGTTAAGAGTACAATAAATGGTTGAACAAATAGTTTTGTATATTTATAAGATTATTCAACAATGGTAAAACACCTACCATCATTTTTCTCCACATCCACCCAGGGTTGACTGGTGCACAATGCCATTAGGCATTAAGTTTTACCCTTTGTTTCTTCTAATAAGAGGTGACATAAATATAAATAAATAAAAATTAACTACATTTTTGTTTTTTGATATTCATTGGGCTATTTTCATTCTAAGTAATGGTTAAATATATTGCCATTGTAATATGCGGGAAAAGTCCTCGTTTTCACGACATTATTGATGTATTGCAACACTATTTATTTTGACGTCTATTAAGTTAATGTGTCAATTTTGACAGTACACTGTTATGTGACTTTTATTTTGCGTTAAAATTTTGTATGTTGGTACGCGGTTGGTTTTTTAACATTAACATCACTTTTAACCCAAATTAGTCCCATATTCTCTAATTCAATGGCATTAAATATTAAGACTCGAAATAGCAAATAAAAACATGTATTGATGGTATCTTGACGCATCTATTATTCAGGTATTTAAAAACTAACGAGTTATATCTTTATAGTTGTTTACTTTTAAAGTTTGTTTCAGAGATTACACAATAAGTTTTAATAAAGTAGAAATAACAAAACATACGTATTTACTGAGAGATTATCCTGTTATTGTTATTAACAGATCATGCAACGAACCCGCAATACATGCAGGAACATTTAATTCGGATGCGTTATTCATAGAAATAAAAAACCGACATTTCAAAGTATATTGTTATATTTTTAAAACTTTTTAACAAGTTACTCACGATTATTATTATTTATACTGATATTTCGACCCAATTGCATGGGTCATGGTCACGGCAAGACTGCGGTGGCGGGGGGAAACTCTTGACAGCTGACACTTGACAGACACTAATGACAAATGAGCCTGTCAACTTCACGCGTTACGCACGTACGTGAAGATGTCGTTAGTGTCGTGTGCCGTGATATGTTACTGAAGAACGGGAAACGAATAACGATATTACTTTGGTACCAAAACCTTTTCCAAAGGATTCTGAACAAAGTTGCTACATACATCAGTCTCCTACCGTTTCAGAGTCTATAAAGGACAAACAAACAAACTCACAAACAAAAAAAAAATATTAAAGGACTAGCCTTCTACCGCGACTACGACCTAAATGCCTTCAATATGGTTTAACCATTGAAAGAAGAAAAAAAGACACCCATTTCACCATGGTACTTAGTAATCATAACTACAAAAATCACAATAAATACAGTTCAACAATACCCATAGTGAAATGGACGAAACCAACCTGTGTTCAACGCCTACGAACCACGGCTGCTTTCAGTTCTTTCTGTTTTCAGCGCTCCCCTTCAGTTTCGAGCAGGCTGCTATCTTATAACATCAATTTAGCCGTATTTTGGGTAGAATACAAACCATAATTCCATTCGGGTCTACTAGGGTGTCGTAAAAGGCAGCAGGAGTCAGCTGCTTGGTGGTAGAGCTTCACGGAAAGATTTATCTTTTTCTGAAGCCTTTCTACCACCCTCTTGAATCAGCCGCCAAACTATTGGCCTTGTTCCGGCTGGGAGCTTCAGAGCCTGTTGTCTTTTTCTCCTCCTTCCCATATTTCTTCTATCTTCCGTCCCGATACGGCGTGTTGTTGGTGTGTCTGCGGTCATTTGAGTCGTTATTGATTCCGGTTGCTTCAGCAATATACTTCTTCCCTTGTCTGTTTCTCTTCTCCACGTGTGAGGGTCTATTGCTTAGTTCCTGGCAGTTCCTTATGTCCATGGGCAGCGGTGATCACGTACCATCAGGTCAGTTACCCGCTTATCATAAACCGGGTCGGATTTACGTGCCATACGAAGCACACGTGAAATTTTAACCGCAGTCACCCATCCTGCTGACACCTGCTTAATTTTCCGATCACTTTCGATGGAGCCGTGGCGCAAAGCTTCTACAGATAAAAATAGGGCTTAAAAATCAATAATTATTACGCAAAAGTCACGTGTCTATAACCGTACATGTGGAAGGTGAACACGGAACGTAATTAAAATAACAGCTTTTAATTATTGTAACGCTGCGACGGCGAGAGACGCCTTTTGTAACAGACTATTAATTTTTATAACTGCGAAGGATTGGAAAAACTTGGCTGCGTCGGTGTTTCCGCTCACGTATGATATACGAGTCTTCAAGAGAAAAGTGAATAGGCATTTACTAAGTTAGCGCCCAACACCTTAGACATCATCGCAACTTTCCATCAGGTGGGATCGATGTCTAGCATTAACTTATTCAAGTGAAAAAAAAACTTCGTAAAAATATAAACGTTACTGTGAGAGCTTGAAATACCTAACATAACGGGCCCCTCTGAAAGCCAACGGTTGTTGACTTGACACGGTCAATCGGTCCGTCCCTATTTTGATCAGCATCAGAATTTAAATAATGGTTCATCATTTCAACATATAACTGTCCCACTACTGGGCTTGGGGCTCCTCTCACAATGTGAGGGGTACAAGTAGGGTTGTCAACAGATTTTTTTAAAAAAAAGACCATTAAACATTGTTACTTTTGTAAGTCACTTGTTATTGTAAAACATTTTTTTTGTTTCACGCACGCACTCCACGGCAGTCGAACGAAAGGCGCGTTAAAAATTGTCGAATGTCTTTTTTTAGTTTTATTGTTTTAAAATAATCATTGATATGTTGTGAAATATAGTATGCCAAGTGCGGATTGGTGGACTTCGCACACCATCGAGAACTTTATGAAGAACCAATACAGATTTCCTCACGATGTTTTCCTTCACCGTATCAAGTGATAACCAACTTCTATGTACATGTACATAATACATGTATTGTATCACATATACATGCATCTATTATGCATGAAAGGGGAAACGTTATCATATGAACGTGACGGCCACTCTGAAAATTGGTGTGCTCTTCAATAATTAAAAGCTATTTGTTGATTATATCCACTCTTGTTTAGGAAATACAACGGAATGAAGGGAGTATCATTAAAGCGTAACCACAGTATACAATTGCTGGAGTATTTAGCATCATATACTATGTAGTTTCCGCCCGCGACTTCGCCCGCGTGGACTGAAAAAAGGTTAAATGTGACAGTAAAATCCCCATTTATATACAATGTGATAAATGAAGAACTACTACCGATTTTGTGTAAACTTCACATAAACCATCTACTAAATAGTCCGAACAAAGCCTAAACATTTCGTTTGAATAGGTGAGGCCGTTCTTGAGTTATAAAAGTACAACGAAAACTTGCATTGATTTAGACAAAATATATAGATTACTGATAATAAAACTATAATAAATTCTGTACATAAGGTATTTTTTGAAAATTTTAATGTAAGGAGACTCTGTTGTCGATATAGAAAACAAAAAAAGATTTGGATTTATTGCCTGTCTCTCTGTTCGAACTTCATGGAAAAACCACTGGACAGATTTAGATGAAACTTGGCATAGTCCTAGTTTAAGATCCGAGAATGGTTATAGGATATGTTTCATCCCAGGAAATGGCTTTTTTCCCGCAGGATAACAGTTTAAAATTAGGATGGAAACTCCAAAACCAATGGACCAATTTAGATGAAATTTAGCATGTTTGCAGCTTATGCACCGAAAATGGTTATATGATGCTTTTTATTCGAGAAAACTGTTTTGTTCCCGTGGGATAATAAGTTTAATTTTGTATGGCAACTCTGAAACCACGGGACAACTTTTCTTCCGAGGCGAAGCGTGAGAATTTTCTGATATTAACATGTATTTTTCAAATTCTTTATTTTGGACAACACTGATCCATGTATTAGTAACAAAACAAAAAGATTATTATTGCTATAAATATTGCTTGAAATAAACTTAAGGCTTTATCAAAGAATTCCTTTAAATATTTTTTTTTACTTATTTTATTAATAAATTTATAACTTATGTAGGGACATTGTATTGTAAAATTTTGACTTTTGTTAAGTGACCTTTATGTTCCTACGACGAAATAAACAATTTTAATTTCATTTTCATTTTATAAATTGCTATTGAAATAGCGTGTTTATAAGCGTGATGCTTGCTGTTGTAAATGCGAAAGTAACTGTTTTTCTTCGGTCAAGTACTTTTTACTAACTAATAAACCTGTTTTGATAAAACTTGGTACAGAGTAGAAGTAGAAATTGAGAGAAAACATAGACTACTGTTTTTCGCGAGGAAAGGTTTGAAGAGGTTAACAGCGAACGGGTGTTGGTAGTTAAGGCTACGTTTTTTCCCAACTCCCCACTCAGGCGTTTTCAAGAATCCAGGAGTCTTTAGTGGGTAGACTGGCGTCTTTCCTCGGGGTCTCACATAACCCATCCCTCTATCCGAAAGAACGAAAGTTTGTATGGAAGTTCAACGTTATAGAACTGATACTACATATATCTGATTTTAACGGTCTCTCGAAAAACGGCCAAGGTTTGAATTCTGCTCGCATCTCTAAATTTCAAAATTATGTCTACCTTCAAAAATAAATTATTACTCACTCGCATTTTGAAGGTTTGGCATCATCATTGTAACCCATAACTTGTCCCACTACTGGGCTTGGGCCTCACTATATGAAGCATACAGACAATAGTCCACCACGGTGACCAAGCGCGAATTGGTCGACTTCATGCACCTTCAAGAACTTTGTGGAGAAATCTCAGGAACTTCATCACGTTTTCCTTCACCATAGCAAGTGATTAATAAACTTCTAATTTACGAAAGTGTGTGTCTACATATTCGCACTTGGCTAGCCAGATTGCATTGTGGGACTAGATCCCAGCTGTGGGACAGATAAGGATTGTAATGACATAATCATAAAATTACATTACATCAAATCGGCATCAAAGCAATATTTTCGTACGCAATGTTTCCAATAAATATTTTCATTTAAATTCTCCTAGAGTAATTTTCATTTTGAACGCAGGGACGCGCTTATCTTTTGGAGAGTGGAACACGGTGCCTTATCGCTCCAGGCACTTTTAATTTTCCAACGGTACGCTGTGTTACAATGTCACGAAAATGGACCTTTCAATCACTGTGACACTTTGTGACACCGTGTCACACTCTTGTCATAGCAACTGTCACTGATAAACCGCATTGACGTCAATCATTACTGAGAATCCTACTAATATTATAAATGCAAAAGTTTATGAGGATAGATAGATAGATGTTTGTTACTTACACGTAATAATTACTGAACCGATCTGGATGAAATTTGGCGCAGAGTAGATTATAGTGTGGAATAATATGTAGACTACTTTTTATCAACATATGAAGGCAGGAAATTTTTAATTGGTCTTTTTTTACGTTAAATAAGTTAGCACTTGGTAGTAAGTGGCAATGAAGTCTTCCATGGTAACATCTGGAATTCGATTCTAGTTCCAGGTCTTACTCAATTTTAAAGAGGTTCATTAACTTATAATTATAAAACACTCAAAAATCTATATTTAATTTAGAACTGAGCTCGAAAATTTTATTAGTTACACTATTTGTAAGCCAAGAATATTTAGTTTTTTTGGTTTTCATCATCAACCCATTATGGCCCACTATTGAGCACGGGTCTCTTCTCTGAATGAGAAGGTTAAGGCCATAGTCCACCACGCTTTACAAGTGAAGATTGTCAGACTTCACACACCTTTGAGTTTGGCATCCCTTCTCCCGGTTTGAACTCCAAACATGCAGGTTTCCTCACGATGTTTTCATTCACCGTCATAGCGAGTGTTATTTAAATGCTAAAAATTTAGCATAATGAGTATTAAATAGACTTTAAATACATTGACGTATAGATCATTTTTTACACTCAGATACACAGATAGACATTCCTGTTCATCACAAAAAGATTTTTCCTGGATGGCTACCAGATTTGGCTCCAATCCATCTATGGCCCAGTACTGAGCACGGGTCTCACCTCATACTGACCTAGAGCACACTCCACCACGCTGCTCCAATGCGAATCGATGGATCAGTGTCCAATCCAAGTGTCGGAAGCTTTTATGCCGCCCGAAGGCCTCCAACATGGCTTAACGATTGCTATCTAACGACAACAACCAGGACCGACGGCTTTACGTGCCCTCCGATGCACTTACAATCAAAAGATAAAAAAGACGCGTAAAAAACATCGAAATATTTTTTCAAACTCGGCCATCATGTTACACAAGACCAGTTGGTCAGGAATTCTGTAAATGACCATTAGCAGTGATTCATGGCCGAACTTTATCTTAAGTATCTTTTGTCGTTCAGTTTTACCTCCATCATTATGTATAAGATGGCATCCGCACCAGCTCCCTAAATTACAAAGGGAAGTGCAGAATGAGAAATGAAAGAACCCGAATAGCTTGTTATGAAAAAGTTAAAATGGACAAAAACATACCTATAGATCAGGGTTTCTCAACCTTTTTGGAGTCGCGCCTCCTTAACGATTTGCGAAAATGTTCATGCCTCTCCTTATAAAATATAGGTAATTCATGAATTATTATATATAGGTTATTAATACCTTTTAGAAAGTAATGATAACCTAATGTTTTGAATTTTGATCTAGAACGGGCCGTTCTAGGTTTAAATCCTGCCCACACCTTCAATTTTCGAAGTTATGTGCGTATTAAAAGTTAATTATCATTTGCTTCTGTGAAGGAAATATCATGAGAAAACCTGCACTCCTGTGGGTTCCTCATAAATTCTCGAAGGTGCGTGAAGTCTATCCTTCTGCACATTTCCAGCACCAAGGCCTAGACCTCTCAGGGGAGACCAGAGCCTAAAAGTGGGACAGTTATGGCTTCAAATTTTGACTTGAAAATTTGAAACAATTATGACCAAAATGCGTTCATAGTCCGGCATCTCTTCCTTTTGTATTACTTTCGTTTTTCGTTTCATTTAACTGATCAAAAAACTTATGCAAAAAGTGCGGATTGGCGGAGTACGCACGCATAAGAGAAAATTAATTCCGTCAAACATGTCACCTCTTAAGCTCATTAGGTACATAGAAGTCAACTGCAACCTTATAACTGTTTACTGAGGAGTTGCATGCAGTTTGATGCGAATCCTGTTTAGCAATTTAGTTTTTATATACATTTCTCGACGTATCTATCTTCGTGAAGCTTCTCAAGCGCTCATAGAACAGCGTTAATTGTAAATCGATACATACACGTTCATTAGGAGTGTCGCAGAATGCATGAAAAACATTAATTTTGCTGTATTATAAAGCGGTGATAGCCTAGTGGTTAAGAATTTGGCCTCCTACCGAGTTCGAATCCCAGTGCGCACAGTTCGGACTTTTCGGAGTTACGTGCGTTTTAAGCATTTAAATGTCACTCGCTATAACGGTAAAGGAAAACATCGCAAGGAAACCTGAATGCCGGGGAGTTTGCCAAACTCAAAGGTGTGGGAAGTCTGCCATTCCGCACTTGGCCAGCGTGGTCTTCATTCGAAAAAGAGACCCGTGCTCAATAGTGGGCCGTCATGGCTTGAGATGTTGATTATAAATGTGAAAGGTTGGATGGAAGGATGGATGGATGTTTATTTCCACGCAAAAACTACTGTGCAGATCAGGATAAAAATTGGGACAGAGATAGATTGGTCTAGAATAACTTCATAGGGTTCTTTTTATCCGGAACTACTACGCGCGCGAAACCGGCAACGCAACCAAGTAACAATGAAAACAAAGACCCGAGAACATATATGTATCTGCCACGTCTGCTGAGAATCGAACGTAATTGCAATAGAGATTATTGTTGCGTAGAATAAGTTAATACTTTACATCGGTCCCACCTGATGGTGGGTCACTATGATGTCTAAGATATTGGGCGCACTAACTCAGTAAATGCCTACTCACTCTTCACTTGAAGACTTTCTCACCTGGACGAGTGGAGAGCGATCAGTAGCGCAGTTATTGAGCTAAACCGTACATTATAAGCATAATTCAGGTCAAATACCGCTCGCTATAAATAAAATGTTATTTACTGTTATTCGTTTTCCTTTTGCGAGCGGAAAATAAGGAGACTATCATACAACGAAAATGTGCTATTTTTAAGGGTTTCTTACATCCGATGAAGAGTGAGACAGAGATTATTCGCAGGTCTGAATGTCACCTTTTTATGGGATAAGTAACCAACAAGCGTACTGGTCACTTGATGGGAAGAAGACCCTATGGACATTAGCAACACCAGAGTGTTACTAACGCGTTGCCTGTGGGAAAGGAAGATTTAGACCGGCACGAAAAACTCGAATGGCATGAAAAGACAACTCGAAAAAAAAGGGAAGAAAAGTAGTACATTGCTGAAACAACCGAGGACTGTGAAAAAAGGAATGTTTTTAGATTCCGATCTGGTGATAACAGAACCCAGTATAAACATTTTGATGTCTTGTCCTTCCATTAGTCTGTCACAGGAATTAATTTCCACAACCACAGTCGGTATACGAGCTGGAATATTTGCAAAATTTTTATAATTGCGGCCGTCTCACCAAAAAATACTAAAACTTAAAAATCTATTTTTAAAAATTTTTGTTATTTTTAAAATCGTGATACTGATAAAAAGGCAGTACCAATAAATAATACAAAGCATTTCTATTTTATATAATACAATATATATATAAATTAATTTAGTATTAGCTTACAAAAAAATCAAAGCATGAAGTGTGTGAAAAGAAAAAAAAATTCATTAGTTCAGAATTAGTTTACAAAAAAATCAAACCATCAAGTGAGTGAAAATTAAAAAAAAAGAAATTGTTGGATGAAAAACAAACGTAGAACTATTTTAATGAGGTACATACCAGCAAACGTTCCTAATAAAATATTTACACTGCATATCAAATTATAACTTTCGTAGAATTTATTTCGTGTTCATTAGAATTTTCACCTGAATCTAAACAAATATTGAACTGGCGGCTTGGGATTCGGCGTGTAAACAACTCACCGCAGCAAATTATCCTAAACTTTTCTTGTCGAAATGAAAATCCGCGGAATTTCCGTTTTATCAGCGCAAATAACGAGAAGGAAGTAGACGGAGGCTGTGGAATATTTGCTCGGCGCCAACTGTCAGAATGCGCCGCCGCACCGCGTTTCCCGCCAAACGTCAAACAACCTCCGAAGCAAACGGTTATATATTTAAATTTATTAAAATGCCTTCATTGGTATTAATTATAGGTAGTTGAGATTTTACTTTTTTAAAGAGTATTGGGGCCTTATTGTCATGTTTAATCGCGGTATTATTACGATATACGACAGTTATGAAATACTATAAAAATATTATTAATATAATAAACGGATACATCATACATCATCGAAGTATTAAAGACAGAATAGAGTTTGTTAAACAGTTTCTGAATTAGTGTGCGGCTGACTTAATGCGTTCGTACTATCTTTTTTACGTAAAATAAGATAATATTTGACAACGTCCCACCTAATAAGTGACGATGATGTCTAAGATATTGGGCGCCATAATTTAGTAAATAACGGTCCAAAGATTAGGTATTTTCAATCCTTATTTTATCTTAATAAGATCTTAATGTTGTTTATTAAGGAGATGCACATGAATTTTTATTTGACGACCTAACGACGAACTGATATGCTTGCATCCCTCGACTGGCCTTGGCTGAGAATTTTTAAACACTGAAAAATATTTGCTGTACATCAGAACAATTTCAACCTACCTGCAAAAATCTCATATAACAGTACAAAATGTGTATGAATAAAACAAATTAAAAACGGAATCCTAATAATATTTAATACGTATTGAGGATGGATGGATGGATGAGTTACTGTTGGGAATAACACAGGTTTTCTTTCATCAATACACCACGCAGGCGTCGTCACAGCTAGCAGCTAGGGAGTACACCAATATATACAAAATGCTCTCAAGCGAAAAATTAGTCCAATTATGATTGGCAATATTTTTCCTTCTGGAAACACATAACGAAAACATTTTCATAAAAATATGTGAAGAGAAAACGGAGGGCGAATATTATTTCCCTTTTGTATGTAGGTATATTTTACGGTAAAGATATTTGATAAGAGTGCAAATTTCCTGTCTACAATTGGTATTCTTCTTCTTTCTTCTATTTAATTGTTTCTTATAAAGTGCTCATTGCATTATCTTTATTTCGTATTTGAATGGAACCTATTAGTATATATATTTACTTTCTATAAATTAGTGCTTGACCAAAATCCCACCTGATGGTTAGCAGCGATGTAGTCTTAGATGGTAAAACGCACTAATTTAGTAACAGCCTATTCGCTATTTACTTGAAGACACGTTGTTACGAACGAAAACACTGACCCTATCAACTTATTCCAATCCTTCGCAGTATATAAGATGGATAAAACAATAATTACTAGAGATCCTGTCTACGGTTGGAATTCAACCGTAATTCAATTTAAAACTAAATTGTCATTGACAGTAAGACAGATAATGCTTTTAAAATAATCTCTTTTCATAATAATCAATGTCTTT
Source organism: Asbolis capucinus (assembly GCA_018249125.1). Lineage (NCBI taxonomy): Eukaryota > Metazoa > Arthropoda > Insecta > Lepidoptera > Hesperiidae > Asbolis > Asbolis capucinus. Next base: position 11,658 of record DWJZ01005967.1, read on the forward strand.
GGACAACTCACACACGGCCATCTGACCCCAACTAAGCGTAAGCTTGTACAATGGTGATCAGACAACAAAAATACACACATATATATATATTTAAATACATATTTACACACAGAACAAACATTCCTGCTCATCACAGAAAACTTTGACCTGGGTGGGAATTAAACCCACAACCGTGTAGCAGTCAGGTTCACTAACTACTAGACCAACGGGCCTGTCAATGCCTTTTTATTTTTTATATAAAATGGTAGCTTTCTGAAATCCTAAAAACTTTAACTGTGTCAATTCATAGTCCTTCGTCACAGTCAAAATTCACTTAAACACGTGGGTATTAAAAATACACTTATGGACGTCAAAATATTTTTTGAATCTATCACCATTTCGGAAAGGTGCTATTTTGAGGAGAAGAAATGGCGAAAGAGACTCCTCAGCACATCTCGTCTGCATAATATTCGTAGAAAGGGGTACAAAGTTTTTGCTTCACTAATTATACTATACATCGATCCTGTGTATCCAAACGACCGATCGAATATCGATCAGATCGATATCGATCAGAAAATATAGCTTCCAAATACAGAAATCGACAAGCTACAATTTTAATAAGTAAATCTATAGGTCACTCAATCATACTGTTTGTACTAATGATTTTTTTCTCATTCCCAAAGAAAAACTCACTATCCTGTATATCTTGAAATCTTGAATTACTTTTTCGTATATAATCTTATTGGAATTGGCACACAGATAAAATAGCAATTAAAATCTCATTGTTTACAGATGTCACTACTATCGAAGGTCAACATCATTTGTTTTACATTGACACTAGATGTCGCTGTTCCATTTCGTGAATCACGCTGATGAGATGTTTTGAACATCCTATATAAGGGTCAACGTTAATGTCAGAATTGCTTTAGTGCCGGCTCGGTCTTCGAGGTTTACGAACCTCTTAGGGCGAGGGTTCTAACCTAACCAGCTTCTTGGGCCTCTTTGGCGGTATTTCGGGTCGACTTTCGAGTCAGGAATAATTGAAACACCGCACAATAAACGAAATAAATAATTATAATAACATGATATTTTTGAGGCGAGGTTAAGTGTGTCAATAATAATAACTTAAGAACAATAATTATACGTTGGTTAAGGAATATAAGACGGGATTGGGTGTTTAGTAAGGAATATAAAACAACACAATGAGTTCGGTTTGTACTGGTGTATTATAGGTTTGTACTGGTGTATTATATTAAAATAAGTTCTGAAATAAAAATGTATATATTAACTTAAGGGTACTTTTAGCTATACGAAAGCGAATTAAAGGCGCACGTAACCAATACGTGAATTCTAAAGTACGTCTTACCGATGGGTACACACGATCACCAAATTACAATAGCATACTTTAAAAATCTTCTATTGTTTTTGAACTATTGGAAGGGAAGTCCAAAAATACCATGAACACAGATTATTTACAAATTCCTGAACACTAAATATATTTTTAAAATAATTCTATTGTTTAGTTTCATCTGATAATTTTGTGCCTATTCACAAAAGTGCGTCGGCAAGATAAAATATCTTAAATAAATTGTCTTACTCTGTATAATCTGTGGTCTTTTTAGTCTACAATAACATAGACGCAAAATATCTTTCGTTATTATAATTCCTAGACACTACCAAATCTATAACTGTCGTTATATCTACAACGGCCTAAGAGCATTCCTGAAACGCCATTAAATTAAATTGTTGAAATTAACGAATATTTAGAATTATTTCTATGTCAAACAACAGTGGGTTATTGATTTTAGCACATTCAGTTGTTTCAGTCGGGGTCGCGCGGGGG
>DWJZ01005968.1:0-13479 GCA_018249125.1 Asbolis capucinus
ATATTTCTATTACACACCCAGACACACAGAACAAACATTCCTGCTCATCACAGAAAAGTTTGACCTGGGTGGGTATCAAACCCACGACCTCCGGTGTAGTAGTCAGGTACACTAACTACTAAACCAACTGGTCTGTCGAATGCTTTTTGTGTTGTATTATTTTATGTTTTACCATAGTGTTTGACTTTCTAAGCATAACAAATCTAATTTAAAAATGCTCAAAGGGCCGCATGCGGTCCGCGGGCCGCGGGCTGCTCATCCCTAATTTAAATGACGGAATTTGTAAAAATATTTACCGAATTGTAATATTTGCCTATTTAAATAATTTTCCTTTCATTTAAGTTAAGTAGTCTTAAATTATTTTATATCGAGTACACAACATTAATTTCTGCCGTAATGTTCTGATTGATAAAATAACTTGGCAGAACTGCATCTTGTCATTGGTCTTTATCATCGATAAAGAACTGATCGTTAGCAATCGAAAAACGTGTGAAATTACAATTTATTTTTGTTTCAAAAGTTGTTGGCAGTTCAGTTGCAGTATTAATGGTGTTGATGTACATATTCCGTTTTCAGGAGTCCATAATTCTGTCGAGTTCAAAGCTTCCACGCTTCTGATCTACGGCGTTCATATTTTACTAAACACCTCGCCTTGTTGATCCAGTAACATAGGTTTAGTTCTGTAAAATCTAGATTAGTGCCGATGTGCTGTTTAAAATTTGACCTGGATCAACATGAATATTCTTGTTTCATTTAAAAGTTAAATTTTTTTCCATCGCTTGCTTTGATTCGAATTTCAGTAACATCAGCTTTTATTAGCGTTTATGACAGATTATTGTACATGGAAGTATTCGTAAGCACTTTGAGAATTAACTCAAGGATGTTATGAAAATAACAATTTTTTAAATTCAATATTATACAACTTTGAGTATGGCAACAAAAGATTATCCGTTATGCATTCAATATGGTAGAGTGTATCTCTAGTACTACCACGTGGCGATAGTTTATGATATGTGAACTATTTATGGACAACGTAACGAAGATACAGTCAAAAGGGAAGATAGATTAATAACGTCACTAATCTCTTTTATCTAAAACCCACACGAGTATAAAAATAACTTTTCACACGTGCTTCGACGAAGAAGTCCGCAGCGCACCGTCTACCTAAAGAGAGCAATAAAATGTGGAAAAAGATGCCCGTATCTCGAGGAATAATTTAACTTTCAAGCCGAGCAGCACTTTCCTTATCCAACTGACCGTTTATGTTATGAAGGGTGCATAAATGAGTATAGTGCGTTTAGTGCGGGTATGTTTTGCTACACTGGCCACGTTACTGCTTTGACCACTATTTACACGGCGCCTAAAATGGATTCATAATGGCTACTTGTTCGTACGATACACCTGCCACCGCATGTTTGTTTGTTAGCATTAAAATTTATTGGATTTATTCTCCGCGCTCGTTCTGTTTCATACATTCTGCCTCGTTTTGTGTTGTAATTTGATTGTTGCCGTTGAATGCTTTGAAGTCGTATCGGTTGTACTCAAACCGTTCAAATGTTTCAAAGCGTAGAAATATATTGTTACTTATGAAATGTGCATCGTTTTAAATGAAAAACGTGAAGGCCTTACAACTATTACTAGAGGTAAACCACATCGAAGTTGGCATATCATCGACAGCAGTCATCGAGGAAACTTCTGATCGTAAAACGGATACCTTCGAGCGAAGTCACGCGCGTATCGACGACACCTCAACTAGCATGCGGCATATCACCTTACGAAATCACAAAGCACTCACTGTAACCAGGCTTGTAGACCGCGCGGATCCTCTTAATCAACTTGCCAGTCCTGCGTAACGGAGGGCCGAGAGCCACGGCGGCGTGGCCTCGCCTCTCCGCGAACACGATATAGTTCCTTCTATTCTTCAACGGCACTTCGAATCGTCCGGAGCACTCGAGGGGATCCTGGGGGAGCTTGAGTCGGATGATGGCGTCCTCCTTCGGCCAGCGGCCCTGCCGGCGAAAGACGCGGCGGACCTGGAGGGTGGCGGCGTCCCTCGCCAGGGACTGCACGCGCGCCTCGAAGGCGGCGGGGGCTCGGTAGGCCCGCCACGCGACGTCCGCCCTCTCGCAGTAGAGGCGGCGCGGCGCCGCCAGGCCGCCAGCGAGGCACAGCAGGGCCCAGCAAAACGCCGCGCGCCCGCACGTCTTCATCGCGCCATCGCGCTCGCACTCACTGCGGTGCAGCGATCCTCGCTCGTCGGCGGCCGGCGCGCGACTGGCCCCTCCGCTGAATCACGCCCCGCCTACACCGAAATAGTCTCGATACTGGCCACGCGCCGATTTATCTCGCCCGATGATTAATTTGCGAGTGGCGATCGTAATTAGCGGCGGTTAGCGCCTGCCGGGGTGCGCTGTGTGCGCCGTGTGCGCCGTGTGCGCCGTGCCGCCGTGCCGCCGTGCCGCCGTGCCGCCGGAGGTGTAGGGGCGAAGCACACTGCACGCCTAGACAAGCCGAGTGTGAATGTTCGATGTGTGATGATGTGTGAAAACCATGCGTGTCATATTTTTATACCGACTGTGACGTATCGCGCTGCAGCGCATTGTAACATCAGTGTAGCTCTAGTTGTTAAATATTTGACGTTCAAGTTCAGCGACTCTACACAAATTTCTTTTCTGGTATAGTTCCCGCCAAATATTGATTGAAAATATGTATTTATAGAAAAAACTGACGCCATATATATTTGCATCAAATATCATTCCCATACATTTATATGTTACATAATGTGAAGGAAGTTACATTTATTTGTATTCATCTTATCGTATTCATCTTAGTATAAATGTTTGTAAGGATGGATGGATGCATACCTAGATGGATGAATGGATGGACGTTTGTTACCCTTTGACGCAAAAACGACTAAATTAATCTGAATCGAATTTGGCACAGAGATAGATAAGTTTAGAATAGTACAGGCACAATTCACGAGGGAAGATTTTAATAAATAAAAAGCTTTATTAATATTTCGCTTTCACGTAAACCACTTCACCAATTTTGATGAAAATAGGTATAAAAGTAGACTAGAAGGATGAGAAAAAAAAAGGTAGTTTTATCGTGAAAAAAGGCTTTTAAGGGTTGAAATAAGGGATGTAAGCTGGATGGAAATACTCCATATTCGAAGATAAAATTATGTAAGGTTATATTTCTTGATAAAAATTACATAAACAGTTGTTTTAGAATTAATGTAATTTTGACCAGAATGAGAATGGAGTAGAGAATAGGGGTAGAGAACCACGCGTGCTAGTGACCAATAAAGAAAACACACTCATACATACATACATACATACATGATCAAATATATCTCCTCTTTTTCTCCCCGTCGTTTTATCATCCTCCTTCCCATTATTCTTCTATCACCCGTCCTGAATTGGTATGATATATGTGTATCTGGGGTTATTTGCTGTCGTTATGGATCCCAGTTGCTTCAGCAATATACTTCTTCCATTCTTTCTTTCTCTTCCCGCGTATTGTCTACTTCCTTTCTGACAAGCAACGCGTTAGTAACACTCCAGTCTCATTTTTTGGAACATGCGACGATGATAATTTAACATCAGGTGACCCGTCTGCTTGTTAGCCTGCTTATCACATAAAAAATAACTTCGATACATGTGTCTTGTGGCCAGAAATTCAAAATAGCTCTACCAAGAATTTGACTCTATTATCTATTAAAAAAATATCGATCGAATGAAATATTTATATGACCACAAAGCCGAATGAAATATTTATATGTCCTAGATCGGTTATTTCATCATTGCAACTCATAACATCACAGAGCTCAACTCTCAACACACAATGTGACGGTACAGTACACCATGCTAGCCGAACGTTAACTAAAATCTGTCCTATAATCGATTTTCTCGACCAGAGTTAAATAAATAAACAATAAATATCTTTGGACAACTCACACACGGCCATCTGACCCCAAACTAAGCGATAGCTTGTGCTATGGTGATCAGATAACTGATAAACATACATATATTTTTAAATATATACTTATATAGCTATTTATATCCAGACACACAGAACAAACATTCCTGCTCAGAAAAGGGGGGATTTATAAATATTAATTAAGATTTAAGGGGGATTGTACTGTTAACTTTTCTGACTCTCGTTAAGTGAGCTATTGGTTCCTAAGACGAAATAAATAGTTATTATTTCATTTCACCATATCATAAATGGCTACTCGCAATAATAAATACGAATAGGTCATTACTTCACGTGTTGTCTAATATAAGGTCGATTGGTCTAATGTTTTACCAGAAAATGTGATAGATGATAGTGGGTCATCCCGGGCAGGTTCTAATATAAGGCCGAGTGGCCTAATGTGTTGCCAGAAAATACCCTAGGTCTAATGGCTATCGCGTGCGGTATCTAATCTTTTGTTGTTCGTCAACTGGTCAAAACTTTTGCTAGAAAATAATTCTAAGTGCCGTCTTACGGTTACCATAGTCGTTGATCAACTCAGAAATTAAGGTCGTCACTCATATAACAAACATGCGTATAATCGTATGGATTTACTTTTTTGGGATGCGAAACTGATCAAACCGCAGAGGATAGCCTCAATAACGAGGTCAACGAGATCAGTTTAAAATTTATGTTTTTGAGTTCCGTAGGCAATATACTTTTAGATAATATACACTTTAAATATTACTTATAATATATATATATATATTCGTGTTATAAATACACTTAATATAACTATAATATACACTACTAAATAAATAATAGAAAAAATAAATAAACAATAAACTTTAACTAAACTAAAATTTTATTTCAAATAAATATCTTTGGACAACTCACACACGGCCATCTGACCCCAAACTATGCATTAGCTTGTACTATGGTGATCAGACAACTCATAAACATATGTACATTAAAAGACATCATCTAAAAATCCTATTCTTAGATACTTATTATATATATAATTCCTATTAAGTGAGTTACTTAATTTGATGAAATAAATAATTTTATTTTGACTTCGTTAGAGTGTCTGATCAAAACAAAGACCTAGAGTTATAGAAATTATGAAAATTAGATTTTTATGCTTGAGGTCTCTAAAAAAAATATTTGGTGTATTTATACATTTTATTCAAAATGGAGTAATTCAACATCACCAGTCTACATTGGAGGTAGATTGGCCTACCCGAGGGGTTCGGGTTCGAATCCTAGGGCACGCACATCTGACTTTTTGGAGTTATGTGCGTTTTAAGCATTTAAATGTCACGTCATAACAGTGAAGGAAAACATCGTGAAGAAATATGCATGCCGGGGAGTTTGCAAGACTCAGAGGTGTGTAAAGTCTGCCAATCCGGACTTAGCCAGCGTGGTGGACTATGGTCTTAACCTTCTTATTTAGAGAAGATATCCGTGCTCATTAGTGGGCCGTCATGGGTTGAGATGATGTTGTTTTCAATGTCCCAAACCCATTATTAAACGTGATAATAATGTCCTCTCCTTTCAACACCGGTTTGTATGAATTCGAAAAACAATCTAGGAACAAAAGACTTCGAGAAACATTATAAATTGTGTTCAATATGAAATTAATTGAATAATTTAAGAGTTAGAATATTACAGTAATGTTGCAGTCTAGCGAGTGAGTAAATAAAAGATAAGATGTTGATATACGGAGTCAATATTTACTTTTAAAGTGTAGTTTAGACATCACTTAGTAGATCGGGCTGCCACAAATAATTTGTAAAAATATTATTTATGTTTTTTTGACGACTTTCATCACAAAACTAGAAATTGCACTCGCTTCGCTTCGGATGAAGATCGGATGAAAATTGTTCAATAATCCTTCTCGTCATATAAGCTACAAACATGCACAATTGTGTCTAGATTTTTCCAGTGGTTTCAGAGGTACTATACAATCTTAACCTTTTATCCCAGGGAAACGAAGCAGTTTTCTGGGATAAAAAATATCCTATATCCGCTGTCCTTACATAAGCTACAAACATGCTAAATTTCATCTAGATAGGTCCATTGGTTTCGGAGTTGCTACAGTAAGTGTTATCTGTTTTCCTGCGGGATCAAACCGATTTCCTGGGTTAAAACCTATCCTGTTCTCGGGTTTTAAACTTCGATCATGTCAAGTTTCATCTATATCTGTCCAGAAGCGTGAAGCTCAAAGCTTTGCGTGAAGCTCAAACAGACAAATAGATAATAAATCCAGAATAAAATGGTCTCGATAACGATAACAAAGCTTCCCTGTGTCAAAATTTTGAAAAAATATTTAATGTTCAGACCTGACCCTGTTACAGTTTTATTATTAGTATAGATATGGATTTTTCTCTATTATATTTTTGGGAATAAATTGTCTAAATAACAGTGAAAACTGCATCAAAATCAGTTGCATTTAAAAGAAGAAAACTTAGAAACTGACAGACAGAGACCGAGGGCGACTTTGTTGTATAGTGCTCGTATGTATATTTAATGTTGAGGGTAGTAAATATTTAAATTTTTTTATGGACGTTCACGATTTGTTTTTTTATTCCGATCTTTCGACGTGGATCAGGGTCATTCATAATGGGAAAGTTGAAAATTCCTGAGTACCCGTTACATTTAAACGTTTGTCATCCACTATTGAGAAGTGGTTTTTCAGATGAGGTCCAGAGTATTCTCTACCATGCATCATTGCGTATCGGTGGGAAGGTTCATCATCCTGTCGGTAGTTTTAATGCCATCCGATGGCTTTCCATGGCTAAGTATGTCCTGCGATGGATATATCCAAGATTTTTTTGCTACTTAAAGAAAGAAAAATCCTTTCTGTCTCTACAAAATATCATCTAATTCTTATAACTAATCAACTATGTACGTATTATTGTCATCTGTTAGAATCATTATCAAAGAATTCATGGCGCCATCTATTTTGTTTGTCAAAATTATATTCCGCTGGATGGCGTTGTTGCTATAAAGTACATACCGAGCGTAATACGGCCTACCAGATGTTGATAATAATAGCAAATGACAACCTTCAAATTTGCGAAGGTAAAGTTATTATTAAGTAGTATTTGTGCAGAGCTTAATGCAGGACTGAGATGTCCTGAGTCTGCAGCGTCTTGTGTGGGAGGAAGCCGATAGAATAATACTGACAGAAGTATTGGTAGGTAAAATACTGCAAACAGTCTCAGTTAAAAAAAGTTTGTTTTTTTTAGTGTACTTTATCTTTTTCTTGCGGTGATCATAAGATTTAAAGGGTTCTGCATGCACTTTATCATCTAAGATAACATCGCCACTTACCATCAGGTGGGATTGTAGTCAAGCATTAACTTATAATATGCAAAAAAAAAGTCATTTTGTTTTTCCTTTTATGTGCAGCAAGATCGTTCTTAGCGATAAAACCACTGATTTGTATATCATGAACCCAGGACCTCTCGTTCGAGAGAACAACGTTCAAACCAATAGACCATCACTGATTTAATCAAGTATTAACAATTATTAACAGATATTAAAAACTCCTAATATCAAATCAATGCACCAAGCAGTAAAACTATTTAACAGAAAGAGACAGTATGCTGTTATATCTGTGACATCTCTTTTTTATATGATAAGCAGGCAAACGAGCAGACGGATAACCCCTAATGTAAGTGATACCGCCGAACATGGACGTTAATAACTGAGGTATTATTAACGCGTTGCCTGCCATGGAAAAAGTAATAGACCCACGTACGCGGGGAAGAGAGAGAAACAAGGGAAGCGATATACTGCTAAAGCAACTGGGTTCAATAACGACAGCAACTGACACCAGATACGCCAGCAATATACCATTTCAGTATGGGTGACAGATACAGGACGGGGAGAAAAGAGGAGATAAATTTATACAAGACTAAGCTAAAGAACTACCTACGTAAAAAATAACTACAACTTATCTTAAATATCACACTTACCTTACCTTATGTAACACATCTTACTTTATATAGTATACCTTAGTCCTAAAAAAAACAATCATTTTATCTCATTTTAAGTGAAACCTTGTGTTTTTTATGAGAAATAAAGTCTTTAAACCTAGATCTGCATCGCAAGCACCCAGCCGGAATACGACGAATCGTTTGGCGGCAGACTCAAGAGGGTGGTAGCCAGACCGGCTACCTCCGAGCATCTGACTTCTGTACGCCTGTTACGACACCTTGGTAGGCCAGCAAGGGATTGGGGTTTTTATTCCAAGCAGCCGGAATACGGCTACAATATTAGCTTCGAATTTCTTTCGCCTTCCATGATCATATCATGTCATCTGGATTCCTTTTATCTTTTCTCTCATTGAGCTCGCATTGAGAATCTGACAGGCCATAGTCCACGCTGTCCAAGTGTGGCCAAGTGCGAGAACTTTATGGAGAAGTCTCAGGAGTGCAGGACTCCGCACGTTTCCTTCACCGTAGCAAATTGAAGTTTTATCAAAGAATTCTTTTAAATATTTTTTTTATACATTTTGTTAATTAATGTATAACTCAAGGAAAGACTTTGTATTGTAAAATTCTGACTTTCGTTAAGTGAGCTATTGGTTCCTAAGACAAAATTAACAGTCCAGTTGGTCTAGTGGTTAGCGAACCTGACTGCTACACCGATAGTCGTGGGTTCGATTCCCACCCAGGTCAAACTTTTCTGTGATAAGCAGGAATGTTTGTTCTGTGTGTCTGGGTGTAAATATCTATATACGTATTTAAAATATAAATGTTTATCAGTTGTGTGATCACAATAGTACAAGCTGACGCTTAGTTTGGGGTCAGATGGCCGTGTGTGAGTTGTCCAATATTAATTAATTTACTATTATTTTTAGTTCATTATAGTTTTTATTTTATTTCATCTCAAATAATAATGAACTTCTGATTCACAAATAGCTTTGAAAATTAAAGGTGCGCGCCGGTTTTTAAGCACCTCTCGAAACACCAACTAACTTACTAATGTACTAATTTCTTATTAACTTAATAAAATGATTTATTAACTATGTAACTTACATTAAACTTACTACACGTTAATTTTTGAACTTTCTGTCAGTTACTCTTTGCCATGATAGAGACAGCTGCAAGTATGCTGACCGAAATAGAATGCGTTTCGTGCGCTCCCAAGACAGTCCTGTGCGTAAGAAGGATCGAATAAATAAACAAATTTTATCAAAAAATGTGTAGTGTTTGAAATGGATTGAAGTGTTTTATTGATTTTTAATAAAAATGTGGTTTCTTATATATACTTTTGGATTCTTAGTCTTAGTTCGAGGGAGTTACGGTGAGTTAAAAGTTTGTTAAGCTATTCTTTTTGAAATATTGTCGAGAAGTTATAAATGGATTCTTATCTAGTTGAATTAAAAGTTGTCGTTCTTGCTAAATAAATTTGTTTATTTATGCAATCATTTAACATGTGTTTTTGATATGATGTGTTTTCAAGCAGATAGGTTTTATTAGTGAAAAAAGTTATGAAGATATTTAGTGTAATTTATTTTAAATGTAAAAGGAATTGTGACATTTGAAACAAAATCTTTACTTTAATTTTAATAACTTTTTTTCTTAATTTTCAAAGTCATGTAAATTATTAAAAGATTTATAGGAACATATTTGAAAGTTTGTATGTAGTCGTTTTATTAGTTAGTTTTCAGTTTTATTTAAAAGAATTTCGAATAAAATATGTTGTTGGCTGCTTCTTCACTTATTAAATTAGTGTTACTCTACTTTGCAACAACCGTGACAACAATTACCTTTATTCATGCGTAGAAAATACGTAAAGTAATGCCGTGATAGCATAAGGGTTAAGAATTCGGTTTTGGGAGGTCCGGGTCCGAATCCCAGGGCATGAACTTCTAATTTTTCGGAGTTATGTGCGTTTTAAGAATTTAAATGTCACTCGCTATAACGGTGAAGGAAAACATCGCGAGGAAACCTGCATGCCGAGGAGTTTGTAAAACTCAAAGGTGTGTGAAGTCTGCCAATCCGCACTTAGCCAGCATGGTGGACTATAGCCTTTACCTTCTCATTCAGAGAAGAGACCCGTGCTCAATAGTGGGCCGTCATGGCTTGAAATGATGGTATAATAAAGATCTTTTTAGCTTTAATTGAAGTAGTTGTATAAAATTTGTGTATTATTCTAAAATTTGTTAAAAATGTCATTTCTGCGCTCGCTGTCTCTCGGGTGGGGGCTCCGTGTGTTTTTCCAATCCTGTGACTCTACAGTTACGCCACTAAGTCCACTATTTAATGTTCCTTGTGGCTGAGGAGGCCTAGAATATACTCCATAAGCTTGAGGCCAGAAGGCCTCCGATCACATCTTATGACTGTTTTATTTGTTACAAACGGAATCGAATATTTTGTGTGCTCTCCAAAGCACGAAAAGCAATGCTCAGTTTTTTTTACATTATAATAAAAATATTACTAAATTCTCCACAACTGGCAACCCTAGCTGAAGTATTGTAGCGCGGGTATGAAACGACGCGTGAATCTCCACGCTACGATGCCTCCGCTCCGCTCAATACCAATCACAGTTGCAGTTATGGGAATTTTATACCAATATTTCTCGTTCGCTTTCCTCCCGTATCTATATATATAAAACTGATACATGGCTGTGAAAGTATTGGGAAAACTTCCTATGAAAATACTTTTATATTTTTGATATGTTAATTTGTGAAATATTTCTAGCATTATGATATAATAACATATTAGTTCAACTATAAAATATTAAGAGTTGTTAAATAGGATTTTTGTCGTTGACTGTACTTAGTCCAAACATAAAATATTAAGAGTTGTTAAATAAGATTTTTGTCGTTGACTGTACTAAACCTCATAATTTTATATACGGGCAAGTTGACGACAGATATATTAGGTAAATTCTAAAGGTGCCAAGTCGCCCGATCAGGCCAGTTTTTGTCCGACGACATCACGAATAACTCCTTCCTATTAAATTTCAGACGTTGAACAATGATTGCATTACTCAACACAACGAGGTATTTTAAAGTTACTTACACTTTGATTTTCAAAAAATAGAGTGTCTACGTGCCTAAGAACTGACAAGCGACTAAGTGACTAGCAGTGCAGTGATATCACTTCCACACAACGGAACACATCAATGATATGGGTTGTCTTCTCTAGTACACATTATCTCAATGCAGGCAGCTCTCAGGCTTGAACACTTGCCTCAAGCACACTACGAGATATGAGGTTTAATAGAATTTTTAACGCGGGAAATTCATGTGTTATGAGCAAAATTTCTCCCTCGGTGTTCGCTAAACTTTGTTAATAGATTCACCGCCTTAATGGAACGGTGCGGTATAGCTAGTTTCATTTATATGTTTACACCGCCATCTAGTGAGATACATTTGAAATAAATCAAATAGTGTCTGTACAAAATCCTTACTTATATACAAATGCGATAGTAACTCTGTTATCGTTTCACGCCTATACTACTGAACCGATTTTGATGAAACTAGGTACAGAGGTAGAATAGAACTTGAGGAAAAACAAAAGCTATATTTTTTCTCGAAAAAGAGCTTGAGAGGCTTGAAATAGGGGATGAAAGTTTTCATTAACAATGATATTGTAAGCTTCTAGTTCCTAGGTTTAAATGAATACATATTGTAACCTTTTCAAACTGCCTCGTATCTCTGTGTACTATGTAATTTAAACTAATATTATAAAGCTGAAGAATTTGTTTGAACGTGCTAATCTCAGGAACTACTGATCCGAATTGAAAAAACCTTTTTGTGTTAGATAGTCCATTTATAGTAGAGGGTTATAGGATATCTATAATCCCGGAAAACGGCTTCGTTCCCGCGGGATAACAGTTTAAAATTATAGCAACTCTCAAACCACCAGACTGATTTACTCGTCGATTAATTCTTGGATAATCTGTATCCGGGACAAAGGTTTCATTCCCGCGGGATCACAGATAAAAATAAATCATATGGAAGAAGAACGTGCGCTGACTAATATTTCTTGAGTTTGTAGTGACCCTGACATATTCTATTTTTGTAAATATTTTATAAAATGTTCAACCCTAATTTTAAGTTTTATGTTAAGTCAGTCAATTGATTTGAACAGGGCGATTGGTCCAGTGGCTAGTGATCCTGACTGCTAGGCCGGAGGTTGTGGGTTCGATTCCCACCCAGGTATTTTTTTTCTGTGATGAGCACGAGTTTCGTTCTGTGTGTCTGGGTGTAAATATCTGTATAAGTATGTACTTAAAAATAAATATGTATGTTTATCAGTTGTCTGATCACCATAGTACAAGCTATTAGTTTGGTGTCAGATGGCCGTGTGTGAGTTGTCCAAAGATATTAATTTATTAATTATTTTTACTGTTAGTTTCTTACTATTTTTTGTATTCAATAAATTAGTGCTTGATCACGATCTCGCCCGTTAGTAAATAGCGACGTGGGCTAGATGGTAAACCTTCGAACCCAGGGGCTTTTGTTTGTTCAAACCACCAGGCTATCACTAAGTACCAGATAGTTGAATATTTTTCTAATTTGGTAATATTTTCCTGCTAATATTCTTTTCTATAATTCAAAGGCAAGATCCATCAAAAATATCCCCAAATATGCGGAACTAGTCCCTTATCCAATCGGTCTAAAGACCCGGAAGAAAGATCGGTCGGGTCTACTGAACCGAATGAATCGACCTCGGACGAGAAGACCAAACTTCTTATCTAAATGACATGATGTTGATACGACGGAACGTGCGTGAACTAAGTTTTCAAAATCAAAGAAATCTAAAAGCAAAATTTGTTTATTCGATGTTTGTTTTTACCGACTTTAAATATGGAGAAGGTACTCAATTCTTGTATATATATATATATATATATATATATATGTATGTATATTACCTCAAAACTTTTTACTGAATGGACAAATTTTGATATTTTTTTTATGTCTTTGATATTTTTTTTAGGCCCTTGTCTGGTAGTTTCGTGTCATTTTAAGCGACATCTGACGAGTGTTTTTGAGTTTTTAGCTTTTATTTGTTTTTTTTAATGTTTGTTCATAACTTTTCATAGAGTTCACTGATTTTGATGATTCTTTACTCGTAATTCAAAAGCTAGTACTTGTCGCATACTTCCATGTGATTTTGAGCGACATCTGACAGTTAGTTTTTGAGTTATCTCTAATACTGCATATTGAATTGTCTGCGACTACGTTGTCAATGGTCGTTTAATTGTATACTTGTTGGAGGGATTTGAAATCGGTTTTTTTTTGGAGGGATTTGAAAACACTTCGAAAGTCTAACTACGTTATCGCTCCATCTATGAACCATTCGGGGAACTACGATGGGTGTTCTCAATTTTTAAAATAAAAAACCAATTTAACTCAGATACTGTATATAAATATACCTACATGTAAAATGAAAAAAAAATTTCTTAAGATTTTCCTACTTAACAAGATATTTTCTGACGATCAAAAAATATACACACATAATTCTTCAAGATTTCACTTCAGTTGACTCCTTTAGT
>DWJZ01005969.1:0-13478 GCA_018249125.1 Asbolis capucinus
ACATACTTAAATAAATATTTCTATTACACATCCAGACACACAGAACAAACATTCCTGCTCATCACAGAAAAGTTTGAACTGGGTGGGATTCGAACCCACGACCACCGGTTTAGTAGTCAGGTTCACTAATCACTAGACCAACCGGCCTGTCAAATATACATTGAAATATAATAGATTATAATATGTATAGATAGTGATGAGTAGATTTATGGTTCATCCATAAGCAAGAAGAAAGGAGTAAGAAGAGAGTACAGGGCGAGTGAAGAAATTCATAGATAAAAATAGTCTTTTATTATTTGTTTAAAAATATTTAGGGATTCAGCACGATCAATAAAGAGAGAGAGCGAATTCTATACGTGACCTGCTAGAGCGGTAAATAATTTTTTGTAGAAGGAAGAAGAGCGTGAGGGGACAGAGAAAGAGAAATTACTACTGGACCGTAAATAAAGGCTGTTCGTTTCATACTTGAATTGGAAACACTCTTTTGAGTACCCAGGTGTTTAGGTCCAATTTACCTTAAATTAGTACATGTGTCCAGATCGAATGACAATACAAAGTTTAAATATTAAGCTACAAATATTAGGGGTACCCACAATATGCGTTTTTCGCGATTTATCGATCTTGTTGGAACTGGGAACACATATCGTGAGTACCCATAACATAGTTTATATATAATGTACACAGTCGAGTTTAGGATAAGATGAATGCGTGTTTTTATGTTTTTTTTATATATATTCTGTTTGTTAATATTACGACCAGTTCGAGAGTTATATGTGTGATTAAAATATAAAAATAAACACTACACACTCACACCTACGCATTAGAATTCCCGGCGATATGCATATGATATTAGAAATATCCAGAGTAAACACTCATCTGATATACAAATAACTGGATATGATTCGAACCCGGAACCTTTCATTCAATCACTCTTCAACTTCAATTAGTCAAAGAACTACCAATACAGCAGACTCCACCAATCTGCAATTGGTCAGCGTGATGGACAATGACCTGGAAGTTACGAAAGACCCAGGCCCAGCAGTGGGACAGTTATGGGTTGAAATAACGGTAGGCCTTCTTTTCACAGGTGAACAAACAAAAAAAATTAAATAAATATCTCAGGTTAACTCACACACGGTCATTTGATCTCAAACTTAGAATTTTTCATTGTACTATGTTGATCAGACAACTTACAAACATACATATAATCACAAATACGTTACATAGATATTTTATTACACCCAGACAGAACAAACACTGGTTCTCGTCACAGGAAATTTGCTAGGTAATGATCCAACGATCTCTGACCTAGCAGTCAGGTTCACTAACCAACAGGCCAGTAAAAATAAATATGTAGACAACATACCTGTTTAACTTAATCATGTAATAAAAATAATATTTCATCATTCTACACGCTGCGAACGTTTGTAATTCCACATACCCACGTGATTAGAATCACACGGACATGTGATGTGAAATGAAATACATCGACGAAACCACGACACTAACTCAAAGCATTTATTGTACGTATTGTAACGTATGGCTCTCTACTCCCGTCTAACACCTCAGGGGGGAGGGAGCGGCTGAAAAACAGCGCTGCCGAGTCCTCTGACCTGCGTCAGCAAAAGCTGAGCCGGTTCCTTTTGCCTTAACAACTTTATTTGTTTTTTTTATTATATAATACCATGTTGTTTTGTTAGTTGTTTTTAAGGCAATAAATGATTTATTTATTTTTATAGACACCATAATTATCACATTCTGTTATAGCCATAATATAGACTGAAAATTAGTATTGTTGGCGCACTAAAATGCTTTTTCATTTAATGCAGCTGGTATGCCAGACATTTTCTTGTTTCCCTATATCATCTTTATCTTAAGACAATATCAATAAATTTTAGTACACAGATAAGTAGATCCGGTACTAGGAAATGTACCTACAGGTTTCCTAAGAAAAATATATTTAGGTATATAATGTTTCTATATTTCCTTTACGTTAGGAATTGTATACAATGACGGATTTCATATATTTCCGGTAATAAGAGTTTGACCGCTGATATAAAATCAATTAATGATATGAATTATTAAGTAAACTTAAAAAAAAACATGAGTACAAAATTTACCTTCTTTTTTGATAAAATCTTCTTATCAATTTAATACTAGTCCCATAAAAATAGTACAGTCTACTTACCAGAGACAAATTCTTAATCGGACTTGTTTTTTTAATTAAATCAAAAATCGGAAGTGAGCTGGATAATTGGCATTCTGCCAGTTCTGTCACAGCTTTCGATGTAGAGCGGTAACTTTTTGAAGCTTGCAGTTCATATCGCTTTCGTGAGTTCTAACGAAGCACGCTATACTAAGCAAATACAAGTTTTCATCCCCTGCTTCGCCTGCGTTGAATGTTGATAAAACATAGCCTTTGTGTTATTCCAGACCAGATTCCAGACAATCTATCTCTGGTCGTGAATCGTGGTCGTGGTGAAAGATGAACAAACATCCATCCATTCTCACAAATATACGCATTTATATTTGTACGAGTCGAACTTCGGTAAGATAGTTCGACTTACTAAGCCGTAATGAAAATTATTGTTTACATATGCACTTGGATTTCTGTTTATTGTATTTAGTTAACAATAAATTCGTAGTTCTAAAGTGGCTTCAATGATCTCATTCTTGAATTAATTGGTTTGCTCCAAGGTGTATATTTACGTGGTTAATAGCTAAACACATTGTAATTACATAACATATATATTATTAAATTAGGTATGATAAATATACATTATACTAATTGACCTAGCACACGATGCTCTGCCCAAGAAATTGTTTTTATTGAACATATCATATAGCAACATATAACATATATTAAGATCTATTCTAATTGTTACCATACATATAAAACTCGGCTGAGCTGCTTTTGAGCTAATTGATCAGTAATTGGGTGGGATGAAAAATTATTAAATTATTAAAATGACAGAAAAAACATATGTTAGTGATAGAAGGGAGAAAATGTATATATAATATGTAATTTTAATGCCACATTATAAAAAAAAGGCGAAAATAAAAAAAAAATTTAGGGGTGGAGACATTTCATCACTTGGGGTATGAAAAATAAATATTAGCCGATTCTCAGATCTACTGAATATGCAAATAAAATTTCATAAAAATCGGTCAAGTCGTTTCGGTGGAGAATGATAACTAACATTGTGACACGAGAATTTTATATATTACCATAATATACAATAACAGCGGCTCCGGTCAAGAGGCTCAGGACCAGTCAGAGTGATGGAAATTAGAGGCATACGCCCAACAGTGGGCATCTAAAGGTTAATGGAGGATAGGTGGATATGATTCTTCAACAGTACTACTGATTTAAAGACTACCGATTTATATTACTCATAAATTCTTATCCAAGAAATGTACAGACGACATCACGACGTCACAAGTAAGTGAACAATGAAAAATATTTCTACTGTAACAAATAACACATTCCCTTATATTAACATGAGACGAGGCCCTTATATTGACATCGCTACATGAAAAAGAAAGATTTATCATGAAGTTTTACTTATAGATTGGCGTCCGTGATTCAAACCCGGGATATCTTGCTCCGCAAGCTCATTATGAACTATACCACGTTGTCTCTGGTGTCTTTTCTTTGTTTTTTTAAGACCATGTATGCAAAAAATCATGAGTTTTCGTAACTTAATTTAATCCTACTTTTTGCAGGACGAACATTTCTTTTCAATTTTAATGATCATTCATTTCATTCTTAGGCGTAAAAAAACAGAAAAAAAAACAAAATACAGAACCTTTGTACAAATTATATAATACCTTGTTCAACAAATTGTTTAAGTGTACATGAACAAATAAACAAAAAAAAATAAAAAATAAAACTCTAGAACGAAAAACGAAAAAAATATTAATATATATATATATATAATTAAATTAGGCAAAATTTGGGCGTCTCGTCCGAATCGTCGCTACTCACGTAATATTTGCGTGATATTAATCATGTGAAAAAAATGTACCCTAGACTAAGTTCGACAACATTTATAAAAGATGATAATTATGCCAAAGTACCGTCATAAACTGCAAAATAAATAAATAGACTTCCGAGAGACTATTTATATACATAATTGCAACATAGTATCATAGTGCCAAAACGGTCCAACGCGTTGCGCAGCGCAAGTGCAACACAGCAGGTGATGTGGTGTCCAAAATACGCAGGAGCTGAGTGTGGGCTGACCTGGGGGGTTGCCAGGCCGGCTGCGGCAGTGCCAACTGTGCCAGCCGAGCTCGACAGCTACCACACTCGTACACACTCATACTAGCCATCCTGTCACTCTTGCTGCCCATAACTGTCCCACCTTGACTCCTCCCATAATGTGAGGGGTACAGGCTCCACTGCGCTGACCAAGTGCAGATTGGACTTCACACACCTTTGAGAACTTTATGGAGTGAACCTGCCTACTACACCGGAGGTCGTGGGTTCGATTCCCACGCAGGGCAAACTTTTCTGTGATGAACAGGAATGTTTGTTCTGCGTGTCTGGGTGTGTAATAGACATATCTATTTAAGTATCTATTTAAAAGTATGTATGTATGTTTATCAGTTGTCTGATCACCATAGCACAAGCTAACGCTTAGTTTGGGATCAGATGGCCGTGTGTGAGCTGTCCAAAAGATATTTATATATTTTACTTCTAATACGAACATAATTTTGAAAATGAAAAGTGCGCGCAGAATTTGGATTTGAACGCAGAGCCTTACGAGAGACCAACGTTCACATCACTAGGCTACCACACGTACTTACTACTACTTAAAATTTAACTGGAACACTCCTGTAGGCATCTTATTCCGGTCCTTCGCGATACGGATTATGAAAGACTAAGCGAATATTACCCGCTATATATTATGCAATATTATTCTTATTACATTGTAAATACGAAAGTAATTTTGTGTGTTACAGATGTTTTTATATAATAGAAGTTGAGAAAAAGTCCCAATAGTGGGATAGTTACGGGTTACAATGGTGATAATGAAGTACTTTAACTGGGAGTAAGAAAAATTAACTCCTTAGTTGTTTTATGGCCGCTATTCTTAACCACTCACCATAGGGAGTTGTTGATAACGTAAATGACTTTCGAAGATGTTGTATTCTTGAATAAACTAAAGTCTAATGGACTATTATTATATTAATACATAGACATCCAACGGGAAACGAGCCGTCAAGAGTGAGTCTTCCGGCATTCCACAGACTACATATCTTTACAGACTATATAATAGATATACCACAGAAGTGTTTGTAAAAACCAACTACGAATAAATAAAAAAACGGTTTCAAGTGAAAATTGACTAGGTTTAACTAATTTAGTGCGATCTAGCATGCATGACAATGACAATGTATGTCACATACCATCAGGTGGGATCGTAGTCAGGCGCTAACTTATTTAATGTCAAAAACCGACTAGGTGAGTCGGACTCGCGCACGGTCGGTTCCGTACCATCTGTTCCATTATCTTCCAATACGGGATAAAAAATCATGGCTGTTTTACGGGAGGCCCTTTACTTTTTTTTTGTTTTAATTTCTTTCTTTAAAATAAATAAAATGCAATATATTCTGTGCATGTGTGTTTGTGTGTTTCGGGTGTTTACCTGTTGCTGTTAAAACAGCGAGCAAAAACGTAAAAAAACATTTTTTTATTTTGTTTTTTAATATTTGCTATTATAGTGGCAACAGAAATACATTACCTGTGATAATTTCAGCTGTGTAACTACCACCTGTCTGTACGTTTGTACTGTTTGTCTGTACTTTCATGCAATACAGCCTGGTGACAGACGAAATAGACAGTATTAGGGTACTGTAAACTTTGAATACGGAACCCTAAACAGGAAATAGTTACTATATATCAGAAGTGAAATGGGTGCAGCAGAGAATCGCCCACAGTCGAGTGACTTGCGTCGATCAATACATAGATAATCAGAATATTTAAGGCGGCTACGGAATTCTCCTCGCAGTCTGGCAATATTTATTACATTCAATGTTTTTGTAATTCTTTCAGCAGCGTTTTGTTACTGCGTAGGAAGCCGACCGTTGTTTTGAGCCACGTATTTGTAATTGTATTTAATTGGGACGCTCCAGGCAGCAGTTCTAACAGTCCCGCGGCTATTGTCCTTTAAGTTAAGACGCACCGTGCGAGCAAGGAGATTTGAGTGATTTGCTGGATGATCTGCCACTCAACTTTATCAGGGACATGTGGTTCGAACATGATAGCTGCCCTGCCGAATTCAGGAGAAGTTTCAGAGACTGGCTGGACACAAATTATCCAAACTCGTCCCTCTTCCGAACTTGGACACAAATTATCCAAACACGCCCCTCTTCCGAACTTGGACACAAATTATCCAAACACGCCCCTCTTCCGAACTTGGACACAAATTATCCAAACTCGTCTCTCTTCCGAACTTGGACACAAATTATCCAAACACGCCCCTCTTCCGAACTTGGACACAAATTATCCAAACTCGCCCCTCTTCCGAACTTGGACACAAATTATCCAAACACGCCCCTCTTCCGAACTTGCCTGTTTTTCCAAAAATATACCCTGCTACTCAGGGCTACTGTAAAACTCTAAAGGTAAAATAATTTAGAAATTAGTTTCAGCAGTTTTGAGTTTAATCGTAACAAACATACAAACATACAAATCTTTCGTCTTAAGGTAATATTTATTATTTATTGCAAGGCATAAATTTTAACATTCCTTAGTTGAAGTATATGCAAGTAAATCTAGTGCGAGGTGGGTGAAGGCGGCACTTGGCGGGTGTGGTTAATTATCGGTGATGGTGAAGAAGTTCAACAAATAGTGAATGTTTTCGATGACATATCATACCACAATAATGCGCAAATGATAGCCAAAATAATATACCGGTATATTAATTGAAATTAAATTTTGTACGCTTAGAATAGTGAAAGCCTAGTGGTTAAGAATTCGGCCTCCTACTCGCGGAGTCCGGATTCGAATCCCAGGGCGCGCACTTCTGGCTTTACGGAGTTACGTGAGTTTTAAGAGTTTAAATGTTACTCGCTATAACGGTGAAGGAAAACATTGTGAGGAAACCTGCATGCCGGGGAGTTTGCAAAACTCAAAGGTATGTGAAGTCTGCCAATCCGCACTTGGCCAGCGTGGTGGACCATGGCCTTAACCTTCTCATTCAGAGAAGAGACTCGTGCTCAATATGGGCCGTGATGCGTTGAGATGACATTTTGAAGGAAAATTATTACTGATGAATTAGACCAACCTTGAGAAAAATGCGTTTCTGTTCAAAAATTTATGAGAATGACGTTTAGTGCCGAAAAATATGGGGTCCGTTTTTCCACAATAACCGTAATCTATATTAATATTATAAAGCTGAATAGTTTGTTTGTTTTTTTGCTTGAACGCGCTAATCTTAGGAACTACTGGTCCGATTTGAAAAATTCTTTCAGTGTTATGTAGCCCATTTATCGAGGAAAGCTATTGGTTGTATATTATCACGCTAAGATCAGTAGAAGCGGAGCACAATTGAGGAATCAAATCAAAATTGAGGAATCTTTTTCCTATTGAGAGCTTGCGCTGCGTAAACGGTTAAAGTTTCCCATAAGTCATGTATGACAGAAACGAAGTCGCGGGTTAAAATTTGCGTTAGCCCAAAGTTACTATTTAAGGCGGCCGAAGTCGCGGCGGAAGCTAGTCCAATATATTTTTGAATCAGCGTTTGGCCTGAACGATAACAGAAAAGACTGGAGTCTAGAGGGGCAGATTACTGAGTTATTAACAACCTTACTATGCTGTGACACGCACTTGGCGGGTTCACTATCAATAGCAAGGCCGGGCGGTCAGACAACGAGGAAGACTTGCAAGACGCAAGGATAACTCCCGAAACAAATAAGGCGGAACATATCCGCTTTTATATAATTAATTATACAGATATAGGTAACCTATACCTCGGCCATGATTCGAAAACAATGTTCATCAAAATAGCCTAGCAACCGATAACGCGAATATAAAATAAACTTTTTTTTTTAAACAACACTTCCGCGGTTTGTAGGGCACGTAGTTTTGATTGCGTTAAGCCTTGTTGAATGCCTTTGGGTGACATAAAAAATTCCGACCTTTTATATTCCAAGACTCCTGAGTATGAGGTGAGATCGGTGCTCAGTAGTGGGCTATTAATCGGTTGCTGATAATACAATGACATCTGAACAGGACAATGAACTTACTCCGTAGTCCATGGCTAATTTGTTGGCAGTCAACAATTTGCATATTTTACATTTCCCTATGTCTCAAACTGAGTTAGTAAACTTATAAGTTATAATTTAATATTTCAAAAATACGCGTTCATAGATTAAAATCATCGTAATGTAATTGGATTTTTCATGTTAGTAATCGTTCCGTTCGTTCCGATACACGGATTGAAATTTAACTTGACAACGAGAATGATTCATAACGGGAATTCAATAGCGTAGTAAAACTAGACCTAAAAAAGTGTATGTACGTAAGAAGTTATATTTCTTTGGCGCAACAAGATAAAAATCTTTCTCAATAATTTCATATGTCGCGTTATCCTAAGTTTGTAGACAAAACCACACTAGTACTAGAAAAAGCCAAATGTTGACTAGCTAACTTCGTGACTTTGGGGTTTTTTTGTGACGGTGTGCGCGCGCATCTTTAAAAATAACTTTCATCATTATTCAATAACGCGCCGAAAGTAGTACTTAAAAAAGTAAAAAAATAAAACACGTACTACAACTGCCATCTGTTTTTAATTTCTGGAACTTTGTAATGCAACGCGACATACAGCCAAAAATGTAGTCACAGGAAAAAAAATTAAAACTCTGACACCTTGAGATTGAGGTCCACTGTCAACTGAAGCTTGAATAAACCCACGTTCTATCGGTGGAACGGATGATTTGTCCCTCTTTGTTGAGTTGGACATTTTGTATTATTCACGGCTTGGAATGGCCGTTCGCCTATTATTTATGTCCTCTGCTTTACGGATCGCTTGTTTTTGTCAGTTGTGTGACAGTTGTTCTACAGTTTGATATTTTAAAGCCAATCTAGAAAGCAACTGGGTCCTATTTAAGAGGGTACAAGTTAATAATTTGATAAGGTATCATGCTATATAGCCTGTGTCCTATAACTTAATCTAATGCACTCTTAATATCAGATAACGGCAAAAGAATTTCAAAATCAGTTCTGTAGTTTTTGAGTTCATTCGTTACAAAGAAATAAACAAAATTTTTCAAACTTTTATTTATAATGAAAAAATAGTTATTGTGCCATAAGTGTAATAGACATTTGCTACTGCGCACTTATATATATATATTTATATATATATATATACGTACATAGACTATTGAGCACAAGTCTTTTCTCTGAATGAGAAAGTTAAGGACATAGTCCACCACGCTGGCCAAGTGCGGATTGGCAGACTTCACACACCTTTGAGTTTTTTTTTGCAAACTCTCCGGCATGCAGGTTTCCTCATGACGTTTTCCTTCACCGTTATAGCGAGTGACATTTAAATGCTTAAAACGAACATAACTCCGACAAGTCAGAATTGCGCGTTCTGGGATTCTAACCCGGATCCCCCGAGTAGAAGGCCGAATTCTTAACCATCTATCAATGGTATAGGGATACCCGATGGTTTGAAATATTAAAAAAAATATATATTCGAAAAAAGAATTTAAAAATCGTTCCAATAGTTCGGAACTCATTCGCCTCACAAAAAAAACAACCAATGAATCCTTTGCTCTTTACAATATTAGTGCAGATTACTGCGATACTTACTGTATAAGCGTACAAGTTAACCCTATAATAATAATGCGCTAAAAGACGATGAAGACCAACGATAAAATATACAATATTACTAAAACACTACAAAACACAAACCCAGTCCGTTAAAGTATTACAAAGTACTTATTTTCTATGGTTCATGAAAGTTCATTTCAGCATGACGTATTATCTAAGCATGCAGTCGGCAGGTAGCGCGGTTGACAGGCAATATCCGTGTGATCCATTGTCCACCTCATTGCAATTCCACACGCTTCCCGGCTCAACCTTCCTTTTGTTTAACTTGAGGGTAGTTCAGGATTTTCGTATTACTTTCTCAATTGAGCCGAATATTTGACTGCGGCATTAACTTATAAGTTATATATTACTTTGGAATTTGTGACAGACGGACAGAATCTAAATGAAAAATATGTCAGGTAATCATTTCATAATCTGATTCTGTTTTTAGAAACTTTTTTTTATCTCGCGGTGTATGTTTGTATATTAGTGTAGTTGTTTGTGACGGGTCAAATTACGGACCACTCCTCCTATCGTACCCACTTCCTCTCATATTACGGAGCTGAAGTTTTGCATAAACCTTCCATCCTGATGACATTGCATTTTTATGATAAGCATGTTCTGATACTACGTTCAGGATTGGCTCCAGACAAGGGAACTCCTAAACGGTTAACAATACGAATATTAAGTAAAGAAATGTTTCTTTATATTATGGATCTATAATTGAAGCTTGTGTTTTTAAATATTTTTAATCAACCTTTTTGTTTTTCGAATTAAATATACTCTGTATTTATAATCCATTTTTGTTATTTATACAAAACTTGTCAGCAATTTTCGTGTCAAAAGAATACATTTTTACTTTTTCTAAGTTATAAAACTCGCCTATTGAAATGCTGTTACGGCCCAAAATGTCAATATTGTCACATGTAATGTGACGGTTGTATAACAAAACTGTGACATTGTAATCAATCTTTACAAGTTTTGTACGTATGAGAATAAACTATTGACAACTTAATTATACATTTACCAAGTAACGAGTACTCACAATATGTATTTTGGTGGGTACCTACGCCGATATTTCGACTCACTCGCATGGATCATGGCCGGCTCGAGTTCGCGATGAGTTAAGTTTAAAATCACGTAAAAGTTTTAAATCACGCCAAAACAAAATAAAAGAACGTATTACCGTTTATGATTTATTTAGAAGAACTCTTATATTCATTTTAATAAAACAAAATAGGTATGTGGTGTCCATTGATT
Organism: Asbolis capucinus; assembly: GCA_018249125.1. Taxonomy (NCBI): domain Eukaryota; kingdom Metazoa; phylum Arthropoda; class Insecta; order Lepidoptera; family Hesperiidae; genus Asbolis; species Asbolis capucinus. The sequence continues at coordinate 11,087 of DWJZ01005969.1, forward strand.
CGTATTTTTTTACGCTGTACACTATTCTATGAACTGTGCGTGTACGTATGTGTTTTCTGTGTTATATCAATAAATGTTCTGTTCAAAACAATGTTTGTAATGTGTATACCTGTGGATTTAATGTTGTTAAAATTTACCTATTACAGCTTAAGACAGAGATATCCTTGAATAAACTATGGCCGTGACCAACATACCGTGCAGATAACGGAGGTGAACAGTAAAAAACTCAAGCTATTATGGGATTATGATGGGTGTATGTTAAAGTATGTTCAAATATATTAAAGACTAGCGTAGCCTGTCAGGAAGGAAAGTGACAGACTCCCGCGGCAAGGACGAAGTATGAAAGGAAGCAGCGCTGCTAGCTGAAGCAATCGCCGGTGATAGAATACGTAGATAGATAGAAAATTGGGAAGGATAGAAGAAGAGGAAAATTGTCTCTTACGTCTCCAGCATAAGTTATTAAATTATTGACAACAGAGCAAAGTGATGTACTACAGTTTTTTACGGGACATAATTATCTACAAATAAGTTAGAGACACCATATCTATCTGTTAGAGTTATGTCACAATAACTATTCTTTCTGGTAACGGGTTCTTCTATAGCGAGGGCAGCTTTTATAGATTAAAGTCTGGAATAAAACATATGCTACCATTTACCAACATACCCAGGAAGATGCCGATAAAGAAGACGTTCGTACTGAAAACCAGCAGTAGCAAGTCATGACATTTATCTGAGTTTGGCCTTTTTCAGCGTTAATTATTTTATTTAGCATACTGGCTTCCGCTCGCGACTTCGTCCACGTGGAATAGTTACTTTGGGCTAGCGCTAATTTTATCCAGCGACTTCGTTTCTGTCATACATGATTTTTGCGAAACTTTAACCATTTACGCAGCACACGCAGCGGAAGACCTAAGTAGGAAAAAATACCCCCGATTTTGAAACATTCTTCATTGGTTTTTGGTTCCTATTGGTCTTAGCGTAATTATATATAGCCTTCTTGAATAAATGGGCTATCTGACACTGAAAGAATTTTTCAAATCGGACCAGTAGTTCTTGAGATTAGGGCGTTCAAACAAACTCTTCAGCTATATAATATTAATATAGATTAATTCTTTTGTTTTTATTTATACGTTTTAAGCGTCGAAATAAATATTTCTTTCTTAAGAACAAAGCAGTGGGTTAACACTAGTAAATTATGTGTCAAAAAGAAAACTACACCAAAATCCGGCAAATGAAAATTCAAAACTAAATTCAGTGCTTTTACTGACCCAAGTCTATGCATTCTGAGTTCCACAGTAGGTTATTCCATTCACACCTTTCCTAGCAACGTAATGGCTTTCATTATGAAATTCTCCCTACAAACAAGCGTCTTAACTCGTGTTCCTAATGAAACCAGCTAAACCGCTGCTTGAAAATGCTCGTATTTAGTACGTACACCTATTTTTCTTTTGCTTTATTTTATTCAGTGGTTTTTATAATGAGGTGAGTTGAGGAATTGACGCTTTGACGGTGGCTGTTAGTAGCAATAACTCATGAACCATTCCGTGCCTTAGAGGGCACGAAAAATCGACAGTCCCAGTTGTTGTCAGGTGGCGTTCGTTATGTCGGGGATTCTCGGGTAACCGTTGGCAATTAATTGCATTACTAACTAACCACCAATCCACCTTGAAGCCGTGTTCTACTCTAGGACTTCTCAGTTATGAGGAGGTTGAAGATTACCACTTATGGTCTGTAAAATATGGCTGGCTGATGGGCTTCAATGATCTGTTACTGAACACGTGTCTTTCCTCATAAGGAGGCCTAATACTTCATTATGCACTCATGCGAATTGGTTGTGAGGCTACTGAGTAACCCAAATGTCGGAACATTTCAAGCCCGAAGACCTCCGACGTGGCTTAACAATTTCTATTTAACGATAACCAGCTTAACGTACTCATGTGAAGCAAGGAAATTATTGCTCCTAGTGGTCACCCGTCCTGCCTGCGCTGTAAACTTTTTCGATCGCCTACAATAGTAACAATGCGCCGGGCTATGAACGATAATTTTGTCTACGACATGATAATTCTGGTTTTAAGAACAAAAGTAGCGGAATGGATTACATAGGTACTAAAATGTCATAATTTTTGGGATTATTTTGCTAACATAGTTCATAATGTTTCATTTGAGCCAACGAGGATTTTTCCGCTAGTTTGTTTTGCAGTTTAGTAGAATTAGCACCTTGTATGGAATGTATCGATTTTATTTCGTCGTTTCAATATGTACAGAATGACGAATTTTGTCAAAGCGTCATTAAAACGTAATTACTTATTTGGCTAGCCGTTTCTCGCGACTGCGTCCACTCAATTCACCCCCCTTTCAATTTTTTCAACTCCCCCCACTTTCTTGCCCCCGC
>DWJZ01005970.1:0-13478 GCA_018249125.1 Asbolis capucinus
CATTCACAAATTCATACTCCGACATCCTTAATTTCACGAAGGAGTTAACAACCTTTCAACCTATTGAAGTATTTTGTTTTATACTTTAATAATTTATTGATTTTCGTTTTACTACACTTTATGCATTTGTCATCAAGCAAATATCATGACATAAAATTCAAAGTTTAAAAAAAATACTGGTACAAAATAGTTAACAAGTAATAAAGAAACAATTTAATTTTCTTGTCACAGGTTGCTAGGCAACGATTTAGTATAAAACATTCCAGATCGGATTTGTACCGGGTATACTATAACATCTACTCAGCATTGAGTGTGATTGAAAACCATACATATAAAATTGGTTGGGCTAACTGCAATCATGTCAAGCATTACATCATATTTTGGTGCCAATCAAAATGATATATTTTGTTGTGTGTGAAGTAGGTACTGTATTTATTATGATTAAATTATACTATCACATCAAAATAAGTATCTGTTTGTGACGCGTTAAACCAAAAACTCTTTAACGAGTTTTTATGTGGTTCTCACCAAGAGACATGATACTTAAGGATTTTTTTTAACTGATTAAAGATTTGTTTAAATATGACCAACTTTTCCAAAACTGCTGGACCGATTTTTATGATTTTATGTGTCTTAGGTAGGTCTGAGATTGAGCCGTAGTAATTTTTTTAAGGCTTTAAAGTTCGGCCCTGTTTTTTTTCTTTTTTATATTAAATATTTTTTTAAAGATTTAACATGAAAAACGCCTTCACCCTTTTTTCAGTATTTCGGCAAATTAACGTTTCCTGCGTCACCTATTAATATGTGTGCCGATATGACCAATCCTTTCTTGGAACAGTAGCTAAAAGTACCTAGAGCTACGTAGTATGACTCCGCGTAATATTATTGTCGCGAATGACGTAGTATTATATATTAGTACAATATCTGCTTTGTCGGTCGGGCTTACCCACATTCTAGCTACTTCCCGTTATGAAGGGCTTACCTTCATTCGACGTCGTGAATGAATTAAAGTTTTCGAATGAATAAAATTTTTATAAAGTCGTTGTTTTTGCGAATACGTCCAGTTTTCATCCCCCCACAGGTTCAAATTTCGAAAATGCTAGAATTTTTTATGAAATGTTTTTTACTTTTTTTTGTACAAAGTTTTATTTTCGGAAATGAAGAACTTTTAAAACTTCAAGCTTTTTTAAGCGATAATAATTGGCCCGTGTCTTATCTCAAACTGTAATCTACTCGTACCTATTGATTTTAATCAAAATCAGTTCAGTAGTTAATGCGCGAAAAAGTAACACACAGAGTTACTTCTACATTTATAGTATTACTAAATATTGGTATATAATATACAAAAAATTGTACCTCAAAGACCGCCATTTCTACTTCCGCGACCCATCAAAACCTTACGCTGAGTGGTTTTGAAAGAACAAGCGTCAAGACATTTCCAAAGACAGAATAAATATGACTCAGAATATAAGAGAGAAGTAATATTTAAAAAAAAACACGTGCTCGTCATCATTTATACCTATAGTTATCGTAAAAAATACATATTTTACATACTACAACTATTACGTACAAAATATAAAATCTAAATCGTTAAATATAGAAAAATCTCGCTTGACAAGTCCTCCGTCCGATGCAGATTTCTCCGTGTCAAATGAGGTAAAACTCATTGATTCATAGTTGACAAAAAGACGAAGTCGTTCTTAGCACAACTTATTAAAATTTAGATCAATATTTGATGAAAATTATAGTCAGAACTGTTGTGTCGCCAACGGTAATCCCCGGTATGATCAGGCATACCCATGTACACAGTAAATAAACTAGTCACATATTTAACCATAGTTAATGGTTTTTTGACCACAAAAATAATATTTTTGTCAATGTCATATCCGGTTTAAATTTTTAATGTTTAATTAGTTTAGGGAACGCAAGTTTTAACGCGCTTATTTTACGACTTGTATAAAAACGTCTAAAACCCATCGTTGATTGTATAATCTGTACATGTTGTGTTATGGGTATTCTCTATGTACATACGCGCTGCCGGTATACATCGCCTACGTCGCGATTTGCGTCTCCTTTCATCATCGACAGGTCGGTGGGTCTAGTAGTTAGTCAACCTGACTATTACACCGGTGGTCGTGGGTTCGATTCCCACCCAGGTCAAATTTTTCTGTAATGAGCAGGAATGTTTGTTCTGTGTGTCTGGGTGTGTGATAGAAATATATATTTAAGTATGTATTTAAAAGTATATATGTATGTTTATCAGTTGTCTGATCACCATAGTACAAGCTAATGCTCAGTTTAGGTTCAGATGGCCGTGTTTGAGTTGTGCAAAGATATTTATTTATTTATTATAAACATTTATAATATCAGACTGGGGTGTTGCTAACGCGTTGCCTGTCAGGCGTTGCTTTGACCGTTCTGTTAGATCTGCACTCAAAGTGTTAGCGGGTAACTGCCAAACAATTTGTCCAATACAGCCAACACCACATTCGTTTTCCAAACTAGCAAGGCCAACATAGACCAATTAAACGACCAACATAATGATTGGTTTGTGATATATCGTAATTATACTCTTCTACACTTTCCTACCAAATGTTTGCTTGAAGACTTACAAACAGACAAACAGGGCATGTTAAAAAGTGGTAAAAAGTAATATTTTTCAAATAAATGAACTTGTAATTGGTGGGAGTGTTGTTTTCAAAAGAGTGCTGAAGAGTTTCTTTCGCCGCTTCTTTTCTTTATTCAGAAACCTTTCCGAACCGATGGTAGGACATACATTGTTTGAATTTGGAACACTTACCTATACACTCACTAGTTTCTGCACGTGGCTTTGCCCGCGCCATGTGTCGACATCCAAACACACACGTGCACCATTTCCAAGGAAACCTCCAGTTGAGATAAAATCTAACCTATGTTTATTTTCAATGTGTTACATCTGTGTGCAAAGTTTCATCTTAATCTGTTCAACGGATAGCGCGTCAATCAAAAACAAACATATTCACAAAATTTAACATTTATAATATTAGTAGGGTAAGATTTATAGGAAAGTAGGATTAGACATACATAATCACAAATCAATCATCAATTTATAAAATCAATGAATATCACAAATACTCATCTCAAATAACACCCAGAAACAAATTATCTGTTATAAATGCTATGACTGTGAATCGAACCCTGGACTCCCGGTGTAGTAGTCAGTTCACTAACCACTAGACCAACCGGTCTGTCAACCAACTGGCGCTGCAGTCACTACCTGAATCTATTTAGTTACTAGGCTCCGGCCGCGGCTTCGCCCGGGATCTATGTATGTTCAAAGTAGTCTATGTGTTATTCCGGATTATAATCTACCCCTGTGCCAAATCTCATTTAGATTTGTTCAGTAGTTTTTGCGTGAAGAAATTACAAACACGCATCCATTCATATTTATAAAATTTGTAAGTACTCAAGTAGCACACGCTTGTAATTCATATAAAATAGCGCGCGCTTCCCTGTTTTCCTACAACGCATTTGCGTTTACAGTGCAAGAAATCTCTACCTCAAATTTCTGGAATGCGAAAGTAGTGAACTACTCATAAAAAATCCCAGGCCATTGCTAATTGTCCTAAAGCAAATGTCTTTTCTGCTAGCACACTAAAAAAGACTAGTTTAAAATATTTTGGAATGACAGAAAGCGTTTGTTTTTCCTTATTCCATATATTTTGAACTCGTGTTTGACGTTATTGCTGTCAAAAATTAGCCTCAAGATGTCTCTGACCTCTAGAATACTCACCATATTTGTAGTATATTTAATGACACTTCTATTCTAATAATTACTCTATGGACACAGTGTAAGTACTATAATTTTGTAATATGTAGTTTTGTTTGAGCATCGAATTAGGGCCGCTAGGGCTGGCAACAAATAATTGTTATTTATTTATTGACCTGCAAGTCAATAAATAAATTACAATTATTTGTTTTTTATTTAAAAATTTAAATTAATTTATTCCCTCATAACATCCTTGGGAAACGGGGGGGACTGAAAATCAGCGCTGTTAGAGACCATGGCCTCAGCATTAGCTGACCCTATTGCCTACCCTAAAGATTGCAACCGTTTAATTTGTATGTGTAGTTTCGGTAATAAAGATATCTTATTATTATTATTATTATTCGACACATAGCGATAGTCTGTTGCTTTTCGTTCGCTTCCTGCTAAATTTTAGCTAATATACCTATTAGCTTTACAGCCGGTTGTCATGATCTGAAAAAAAAAACACATCCAACTCTCTGGCAGTCTGGCCACATCACTCCGCATGCGTCACGAATTTAAAAATAAGAACAAAAGAAGTTCTCAGGCGTCGATATGTCAAAGAATTTAAATTAGCATACTTCACAGCACAGACGTTTGACTAATCAATCTGACGTTCCAAATCTAATTTGGTGCCAAATGACAATTAACAAAGTCATCAATGCTTAACGAGCGATTTCCTTGCTACCGTTTTAAGAAAAAAGAAATGTTAGTGGCTGTCAACTTGACGGATGGAAATGGGCGGGGTTTTTGACGTTCTTTTGCGCGGGAACGCGTTCACGCGTGCACAGATTGTCACCATTTTAGCTGCGCTGCGATTTAGTTGTTTTGGTTCGCTGTAGGCACGAGTTTTTTGCGATTTGTTAATTATTTTTTTACTGTGAGTCTACGAGGGGACATAGTATTTCAATTTTGTAAAATATGAAGGGTACAAATAACTGTGACAGTGTATTGCCAATTTTTTACTGTTATGAACAATTTAATAGGAGACGCCTAAGCGTAGTTAAGTGTGATAAATGTTTGTTCTGGGCCACGTATGGATGGATGTCTATCTAGAAGTTTGTCTCTCTTATTGTGGTAAAGAGCAAAAATTCATTGAGTTATGAGTTAAAGGAATTTCTGTATTATTTCATCTTTAAAGGTCCTTTTGTTTAGGACAGTGAGTCTACCTTTACATGTTGGCTTCGACCCGTTGTTGGGCACGGTCTCTCCTGATGCTGAGGAGGCCTAGAATGTTACCACGCTGCTCCAATGCGGATAGATGGAGGAAGCAGTGGTCAACTCAAGTGTTGAAAGTTTTTATAATGCAGATTTGATTACGACTACATTGTTGATATTTTCATTTTATTAGTTGTCGAAGTCATTTGAGTTGGTTTTGATGATAAAAAAAGAAGATACACATTAATTTCCCCTAATTCGCTGACGTCAAAATACTCTATATTGAATCTTTTATAAGTACCCTGCCCGCGGTCCATTAACCGTTATTCTTGTATGACAAATTGAGGAAGAGACATTATCTTCACCCCTCTGCATCCCACACTCCCACTCTGCTCCCCTGCCTCTTGCAAGGGAGATTGACGACAATATCAAATGGCATGTAACTGAATCTATGGTTGCTTATTTTTTTTAAGAAGTCTTGAACATCTACAGTTCCGCCATTATGGAATAATAATTTTTTTTCGGATTATGGTCAAACTATAATTGGTAGTATATAAGAAGGAATGGATATTAGGGTTTCGTTTTCAACTTATGGATACAAAACTAACAATAAATAAACAAATAAATGTATTTATTCAAAACAAGACAACTCACCTCCATCCGTTTATCCAGCTGTCAAACGACCGCCATTTTTAGACTTTCAAAAGGCGCGAAACCATCGTATTTCGCGCTCCATTACGATTTTAGGATGCAATTTTCGGTTCCATTTTCAAAGAGACACTAAAATGTTGCCAGGGTAATAAAATACAGCAAGCCGAGCGTAGTGTTGTCAGCTTGTTCGAAAACAAATTGGTTAATTGCCTTTTGAGTTATTTATGTGTTGTCTCTGGCTTGTTTCGTCAGGATGCTGTGTCGCCTCCCATTTCTAATTAGGGATGTGCTGACATGTGATTATCTTAATACAAAGTGTAATGATATTGGAGTATTTTTAGATTTTTAAGTACGTACATATGTATCTATAGCTCTTGTTATATGTACGCAGGTGATTTTTTAAAATTTCTAAGTATATATTTTTGTTTGACTGCAATCTTCTCTGTTGGTAAGTGGCGGTGAGATTTTAGGTTAAACGCACTAATTTAGTAGAAGCCTATTCACTCTTGACTTCAAGACTTGATTGTAATCGAACGGAAATACTGACGCTGGCAACTCATTCCAGTCCTTCGCGGTACGCACGGTGAAAGACGACGCAAAGTGCGACGTTCGTACTGGCGAAATGTCTATGGTTATCTTTAGTTATTACTGCTGTACCTGCAGCTTTGTTTACTCACATAAATTATTATTTTATTACCAGTGGACCAAAACTCCCATACAAACTTTCATCCCCTGTCCTAAGAAAACCCTGCCGGGGTGTTACCCGGGCTTACGCGGGACTACCCTCCTATTATCCGGGATAAAAAGTATCCTAAATGTTAATCCGGTATATGACCTTACCAAGTGTTAGGTTACTTTTATACACCATATTGCTACCCACATTTAATTATAATATTAGCTAATTTCTATACTGAAATGTGGGTAGTTCAAAAACAAGATAATAATTCACCTGTCCGCGGTCTCGTAATACCGCCGCATTGATGTTCGGGCATTCTGTTCTCGGAGGCCGACCAAGCAGGTCGTTGCAGTAGTGAGAGTGTATTTATGTGTAAATTGTGTCTGTTATTCCCCGTGATACTCCGGATTAAAATACTTAAGGTAATGATATTTTGTTACTCCACAAGCCTTATGACTTTATATATAATTATTAATATAAGGTGCTATAATTATAACTAGCTTATAACCGCTCACGAACATGTTTTTGTAAAGTCTGTTCAGTAAATGAAATAAACTATAACATTTATAACAATTCAGTCGTTTTTATTAACACAAGTTTCATCGAAATCCGTTCATGGGTTCACTTGATGCGCGTTCAGACCGAGTCATATAGTATGAATAGATAGATTTATAATATTTATAAGTATAAGTCCGTTACATTGTCATATTTCGTTGTACCATAATGTGGGAAACATTGTGGTACCGCGGACACCGTTTCCCTGCTATCTCTGGCCACCACAACCGAGAATTCTTATAAGAAAAAAAGTTGCACGTCTGATTCAAACGACGCTACCAACCAAAAGTTATCTCAATCGTAATCGTATGAAAAAGGTGCCGCGGACTATTCCAGTCACAACCGCAATGGCTTCAAACCATTCAGGGCCACTACTGAGCACGGGTTTCTTCTCGTTCTGAGGAGGCCTAGAGCGGCCACCACGCTCTGTCCCCAACATTCCTGAAATTTTTGTCACTAGCGGTCACCCATCCTAATACCGACTGCGCCTGCTGTTGCTTAACTTTCTCGATCCCTTACAATCGAAACAGCCACCAGGATCTAAATGCTTCACAGACGGATCCTTGCTTAAAGTAAGCCAGTTGGTTGAAGCCAGATTAAGGCTACAATAACCCAAACTGGAGACAAGAAACGAATTTATACTTCCTGGCAGGCAACGCGTTAGTGACGCCCCAGTCTGGTAACCCTGTTCGTTTGCCTGGTTATGAAATACTAATAAAAAAAAATAAAAAAACTAACTAATTTCCTGTATCTGTATTCACTAGAGTATAATGTAGGTGTCTTCAAGACAAGAGTCCATTCATGACAAAAAGATGCTCGCGTCACTGTTCCCGTTCGATAAGAGTTTGTCAAGTGTTTTATCTTAAGTCAAGAGTGAATCGGCTTGTACTAACTTAAGTGTCATTCGTGATAACATCACCACCAAGGCGGGTTCCGATGGCATCGTAACCACTAACTTATGAAATAAAAAATATGAAAAAATTAAAAATATTGTTTGGTATGAACAGACCTTTGTTACAATAAGACTAGCTTTTTCCCGCGACTACGCCTGCGTGGTTGTACCACCACTCTTAATACCCATCTTTGTCACCCCACATCCCTCACACCCCCCACAATCACCCCCCACATTCAACATTGTGATGAAACAAAAAGAGCCTTGTGTATGAATAAAAAGTGCTTCTTATCTTCGGTAATGAAGTTTTTTCAACCCCTTTAAGCAAAAACATTATCCTCAGTTTTTCCTCAACTTCTATTCTATCTCTGTATTCAGTTTCATTAAAATCGGTTCAGTAGTTTAGGTGTGACAAGGTAACAGAGAGATGTACTCACAATAACATTAGTAAGAATTTATATTTACATGAGAAATTTATATTTACAGGAAGAATTTATATTTACAGGAGGAATTTATATTTATGTTACATTTGAGATAAGACAATTTGTAACAAGCATAATGCGATATAATGTTAATGTTGGAAAGCTAATTTTAACTGGATGATTATTTTGAAGATCAAATTGCTTGTACTTTGATTTTGAGACTTTACTCGGTGCAAATTCGATCAGGATTTTTTACCATACAAACTTGACAAGATTGTAAGTCCTAGAGAAGAGTGTAAGTGCTATTTGTAACTGTGCACGTAGGAAAAAAAATCGTCTTGGAAGTTTTTGTCTTCCTAAATTATTCCTTTTTAGGAATTTGAAAAAACTGTATGTCTATTTTGAGTTAAGAAAAGATGTAATTTAATTATTTTTCTATTGGTTAAGTATGTTTTTGCAAACGGCTTTACTGTAGCTGGACCTCAAAAGAATTTTTGTAGGTCCCAGAAATTTATGTTGTTTTATAATTTCATTCAATATTTTTTAAATTACTGTAATAAGAAAGTATAGAAAATAAGTGTAACGTATATCGGTCATTATCATACAAAAATATTATAGGTAAAACGTTCACTAATGACATCTAGTGTTCAGTAGTTCAATATTTGTCAGCGCCATCTCGTGAGTAATAGAAATAGTAGTCAAGGTCAAAAATATTTTTTTATTGTAACAGACAAGAAATATTTTATACAGATGATTAACATTACAAAGTATTTTTCAAATAATATTTAAAAATGAATTTATTTTATTTATGTTTAAAGTTTGTAAGAAAAAATCTTTCTATATTCATTTTAGCTGAACTCACTAATAAATTTCGTTTGATTGATCGATAAAATAACCAAAAACAAGGAAACGAAACAAAAGCCATAGACAAATCCACACGTCATATTTATGAACTGTCAAGTCAAAAGTCAATAAATTCGTTGTGTCATGTCTTCGTAATATTTTTGTTGAAATCATCGCTAAAATATCTAAAACAGTGCAGCGAGGGTTGATGGTGGAATTTGCAAATAAAATCATCAAAATGCATTGGTATGGCGGTAGTATGGTGGAGGCAGTTACTCTATCCAAACAGAGAAATGCAATATTTGTCGTTTTCATCGAAGGTATGGATTTTCATGATTATTCATGTATTAAACTCATGTAAATAGATTTAAATGAAAATTGTAAGAAGTCAATGATTCACCTTTACCTAGTCTATATAAATTATAGCTCGCATATTCTATGTACTTTTTAAAATCTGAATTAAATGTCTTATCACAAGGCCACATATGTCCAAATATGCATTTTTATCTTATATAATTTGTGTTATTATAAAATGGCCTGTGTGAAAGTTTCATTCTTAAAATTGTATTATACATATCCAATATAGTAAAAAGGATCTTGTCATATACAAGATCCTCCAAATAATTTTATGTTAACTTTAAAAATTATTTTTGTATTTGATTCTTATTAAAAAGGTTTGTTTATTATGCTTGTTAAGAAATTACTACATCTAAATATTATTTTTGATTATGATTCATTTTATATAATGTGACATTATGTACATCTTTCTTAAAATCTACATACAAAATCATGATGTTACATATTTTTTATTTCTGTATTTAAAAAAAAAATTGACCATAACTTTTATATATTTTAGGAGCACTGAAAAACATATTTTGAAACACTTTATAAACTGTTATTTCTGGCTTTTATCCACGTGGTCAATAATGAATAAAATGAAAGTCAAATATTTTTAAATAAATAAATATCTCAGGACAACTCATACACGGCCGTCTGACCCCAAACTAAGTGTTGGCTTGTACTATGGTCATCAGATAACTGATAAATATACATATATACTTTCAAATACAAACTTAAATAGATACTTCTATTACACACCCAGACACACAGAACAAACATTCCTGCTCATCACAGAAAAGTTTGACCTGGATAGGAATCAAATCCACGACTTCCAGTGTAGTAGTCAGGTTCACTAGCCATTAGACAAACCGGCCTGTCAAATTGACATATTGATTAACATATTTATTGTGGTGAAAATATAAATGTTACACATATGCTACCGCTTTTATGTTGGAATTTTTGAGCTCTACAACTATTCAATATAACTCATTTATGTATCTCTTGCTATTGAATCTGTGTTCTCAAAAAATGCTTTCATTAAATTTCTTGTTTTTTGCAAATTTGCTGACCAAGAAAAATGCCATTTCTGGAATAATAGATAGGCTATGTTACTTCTAAGATTCTATAGTACATATTGGAGAAAGATTTTTTTAGAATTGGACTAGTAGATTTGGAGCCTATTTGCAAACAAAAGAAACAAATTCCTCTTTATAATATTAGTAGTGTAGAAATTATTATTACTAAGATGTAATTATATAAATAATTAATTGTGATTTTAGGTGAAAATGATCTGTCTCAGGAGCTTGCAGCAACGATTGAGAGTCAGGCAGTGGTGACGAAGCTCTCTGATGAGACCAACTTCCTTGCAGTCAAGCTGATGAGTGGTTCAGAGAACTACACACACTTCGCTAAGATCTGTATCCTTTTTACTCGACTGCAGCATGAAGGCAATGTTATTTGAGTTTGTATGTCCTTTTTCTGGCAAGCTTCACAATCTGACTTATGACGAAATATTATCTGTTAGAAATATTGCAGCTTCATTGTGATTTGCTTATTTTGGCTTAAAATTTGGTATTCATTAGTAATCAGCATGTGACAGCATAACGGTTTAAATGTTGGTCTGTAATGGGAGGTTGTGGATTCAAACAAAGCAGGCACATCTAATTTTCAACGTTTATGTGCATTTTAGAAGTTAATTATCACTTGCTTCGATGACCAAAAAATGTGAGGAAACCTGCACTACTAAGAGTTTCTCATAAAGTTCCGAAGGTGTACGGTAAGGTACCTATATAATACAAATTATTGGAGTTAAGACCTTCGATCGAGAATGTACTAGACGTCGCATCCCATTGAAATTGAACATAAATGACATAAAATGCAGACAGTCCACGTGAATATACATCTTAGTTGAATTACCATAGTACTAAGAAAAGTAAAAAATATTCTACCTTCTACTCATACCGCCTAGTCATTGTACCTATTTCGTTGTAATAAATAATTGTAATACATATTGCAGTGTTGTGGGACATGTTTATGAATTGACTGTTTGAAACAAATAAAACAAAATACCAGCCCACATTGCTAGTGAGCTGGTATGTGTCAAGACACAATTTCATCGCTGATCCGACATCTAGTCGTATTATTGATCGAAGGTTGAGCCAATACAATATGTATCCTGAACTGGTATCAGATCAGTTTGTACCAGTGCCATCATTGTTCTTCATCGGCCGCAACGGAACACCCCTGGAGGTTGTCTGCGCTGGTGTGGAACCTCAAAATCTGGCCGAAAGGATTGACAGGATACTGGATCAACACTGTGAGTCCTTACTTATATTGTAAACTATGTTCTGCCCGCGGGTTCGCCCGCATCCTGTGTAATAAAAAGATCTAAACTTGTAATTGTCCAAATCATCCCAGGGGAAGATACGAGCGGAATAAAATCTACCTTATGTTCACTTCCTGGATATGGTCTATCTGTGTGTCAAGTTAAATCTTAATCCTTTTAATGGTTAGTGCGTTAGGGAAATACAAATGTCCAAACATCTTTACAACCTTTCATACTTACAATATTAGTGATATGCGAAAGTTATTGTGTCTGTCTGTCTATACCTGCGGCCGTCCATTAGCTTTTCTCACTTTTTATAGATAAAGACAAGAGAATCCAGCCGTCTACATCAGGTCAGAACATACGGCAGCAGACAGCGAGCCTCCTTCAAGCGGAGTCCACATCTAACCCTCCTGCTCCAGCAGAGCCAGAGCTTCAGCCGGTGCAGCCAGTGGAGCCAGTGAAGGCTCAAGATGAACCAGTCAAGACTGATGTTCAGCCGGGTAAGGAAATTTTTATTAGGGTTTCGTACCCAAAGGGTTTGAATGTTGATCTGTCAAATGGGTTGTGGAATCAAATCCAGTATCAAGCCCTTTGATCGATATGAAAAGGTGACAAACAGACAGAATTATTTTCGCATTTATAATATTTGCAAGGATAATACCCATGACCGAATAATTCACATCTGTCTTTACATGTGTATCTGGGTCAGTTGCTGTCTTTATTGATCCCAATTGTATTAGAAATGTACCGTTTCCCTTGTTTCCTTCTCTTCCCCCGTATGCAGGTCTATTACTTGCATCCAAGCAGGCAAAGTGTTAGTAACACCGCAGTCAGGTTATCACATAAAAATAAAATGACTCATTGCTGAGGAGGCTTACATCATACTCCACCATGCTACTTCAGCGTATTGTACACTACTTAAAGTTTAATACATTTTTATACCTTAAAGGGGTACTCACAATTACGGTTATATTTCGACTCAGTTGCATGGGTCGTGGTCACGGCTAGACTCATCGTGAGTACCAGTTAAAGGTTTGAAAATGTCTAATGTCCAAGACGATTAAAGTTTTAAAATTATATATTACGAATCAGTTCCATAAATATTAGTCACTATGAGCCTACTAGTAACTCTTTGGTAATGCTAAACTCGATCGATAAAATCTTTACAAGCCGCTATATAATATAGCTGATGGAACTTAAACCAGAATTTCCCTTCAGAATCTTCAGAGCCTCCCTCCAAGGTTGCCAGGACGGAGCATCATGAGGTGACCAGGTCGGGTCAGGAGTACGAGGTGGTATGTGATGGTGATGTCTGCGTGAGACGACCCAAGAGCCCCACGGAGCCCGGGCCGAGTCAGAGAGACGATGGAGCTGGAAGACAAGTGGTAAGATTATGTTTCATACCGACAAATGTCGACGGTACCCCATTAATAAGGTTCCACCATATTCCTTCAGTACTAGTGCTTTAAGTCTTACAATTCCGTAGTAGACACTTAATTTATTGCTATACTATAACAATAATACAAAATAAAAGGATTATATATACTTGGAAGCATGCAGTTATTGGTACAATTACTGGTGAATCAGATTGTGGTAATCTGAAGTAGGTTAAATTTCTTTTACAGATTCCATTAAACCTTTAAAAGTGAAGTTATGAAAAGTCAGTACATCCATCCATCCATACTAATATTATAAACTAGCTTCTGTCCGGGATTTTGTCCGCGTCGAATAGTTACTTTGGGCTAACCGGCGACTTCGTTTCTGTCATACATGATTTTTGCGAAACTTTAACCGTTTACGCAGCGCACGCAGCGGAAGCTCTCAAT
>DWJZ01005971.1:0-13478 GCA_018249125.1 Asbolis capucinus
TAAAAAATTGCAAACGGCGAACATAATTACGTATTTAAAGGCTTTAGTGTAATTGACTGTAAAATATAAATAAGTTTAATAAACGTCGATAATAAACTAATAATAAAGCTGCAATAAAAATTGTCACATATTAATTACAAACAATAAAAAAATACAATATATAAGGTGTCGTAAGAGGCGACAGAAGTCAGCCGGAATATTCCTACTCACATTGTGCCCTAGCCCAGTAGTGGCGTTATGCAGAATCTGTGACAGGCGGACAGACTCGAACGACGCGGTTTTCTTCGTCTTTTATTATGCGTACCGAAAAGAAAAGGAATAACTTGACTGCGTCAGTGTTCCTTAAGTTCGATGTGGGAGTCTTCAAGAAAAGAGTGAATATTCATTTACTAAGTGTTTCCAATAACTTTGAAATCTTTGAATATCGATGTCAATGTGGACGGACATCGAAGTTGTAGTAAAAAGCTTTTTTAAAAACTATGTTACATATAATAATAAACCGTTGGTTGCACCAGAAATATTGTTACTTCAGTTATTAATAACAAAAATCAATAACAGTTTGTCACAATTTGTTATGAGTAAATAAGCGATAATACAAAGTACAAGTAAAACTATGTTCATCGTAGAATCCATAAACAATCGCCTACGCCGCGATTACAACTTTATCATTAGCGGGCGAGCATTGAGTATAAAATAAGTGGAACATGGTATTATCTCGTAATATCCGTGTACCTCGAGCGATATTATATCATCCTTGTAGGTGCAACCTGCGTGTTAAAGTTTGAGATACACTGGGCGAGTAATGTAGGTAGGATGGGCAGATACGCTGGCCAAGTTAGGATTGGTTAACTTCACTCAACTTTGAGAATATTATCTGTCTCTATCCAGCTCTCATTCGGTTTACAGTCGTTACCCGGTTCACACGCTGTCTCACTAGAGAGTTACTTTTATTCAGTGACTTATTACAGTTATTCATAGTTAACAAATATAACAAGACCTAAAATTTCTAGTAGATTCAAAAGATTTGTTTAGTGCAGTTTAGGCGTTACAAACAGGCAGACAGAGACTTATGCAATTTGTCCGTATCGTATCATCATGAAAGGAGTAGGAGCAGATGTATTTGGCTTACTATTTCTGTCGGCTTTTGCTTAATCTGCGTTCCAACAAGAGACTTGGTGAGTCCATCGGCAACCTTCCAGTCAATCTCTTTCTTTTCTCTGTCTTTTCTTTAGTTTGTCTATTCCGGTCTGTGGTGTATCATTGTTGTGCCCAGTGTACACCAATCATCGTGCAGTACAAGCAGGAGATAACAATGCACAGCAGAGATTGTGTTTGAAAGTGGATTTCATTAGAGCACGCGGAAGCTGAGGCGCGAGTGATTCATCCGAATGTGGGCCACGGGGCGTGAGCTTGGAGCTTAGGAACATGTAATGGATTGAGTTTTGGATTCGTGTAAGCATTATATAGTGTAGATGCAGTGATCTGAAACCTTTTTTCTCCCTTTTGGTCATCCTGCTGGAAAGAATGGAAATTCTTCTTCTGTCACCCGTCCTGAAGTGGGATGTTATTGGTGTCTCTTGGGTCAGTTGGTCTACCTATGTATTGATTGTTTGCTCAGCAACATAATGCTTCTCTTCTTTGTCTTCTCTTTCTTATCCTTCTCCGCTTTCTATTCATCCCTGATTACTTTCTTAGCAAGTAATGCTTTAAAAAGTAGAGAGACAAGTGGAGTGGACAAGAAATCATGATGATATCAATGTATAACGTAAGGCAGTAAGAAAACAAGTACATAAATTAGTGTACTGAGGACTGGTAATGAGCCTTTACAATATTCAAGACAAATTAAATAAATCTTTGGACAACTAATTGCTAGCTTATACTATGGAAATTAGGAAACTGATAAACATACATATATATTTTAAACACATATATAGATATTTATATCCAGATAGAACAAATATTCCTAATGATCACGGAAAAGTTTGACCTGGTGGGAATTGAATCCACGACCTTCGGCGTAGCAGTCAGGTCCACTAACCACTAGACCAGCCAGCCTGTAATTTAATAATCGTTCTTTAAAAATATATATTTCCAACTTTTTCAAGTTTCATTGTTATATACATATCAACTTATGTTCAGAAGACCGTTATACACCATCACGGCCACCTCACGCCATCATAAAGTTGCAAGTATTATTTACAAACTATCGTGGTCAACACCAATTATTATTACACTAACACAAACCTATCCCAAGTGACAGAAACCAGTTTTAGCAAATTAATGTTTTACTGCACCAAATCACATAAGAGAATCGATTATTCTTATTTATCGATTAAATTCCTACAAATTGACGACTCGCAACGGGGCATCTCGAATTCTAACATAAATCGATATTTTAATCGGATAAGTGAATCGAATGTTTGTCGCGGAGATCACGAGAGAGTCGTGATCTGTTTTAATATCTTTTCAAAGTTACTTTACAAGTATACACGGTAAATTCAACCTTAAGAAATGGATACAGGGTTTTATTTTGACAGCACTAGCTTTTATCTAGGAAAGATTGTTTATTGTTTGTCTAAATTTACTACCGGCCTTGTGTTTATTGGTATAAGGTCGCAATTGCTCTGTGCGGAGTGTTGTTAGCAGTAAAGTGTAGGCTTGTGTTGGTTCAGTTCCCGTGACGTGTATATTTATCGGCGCTCGCGCAGCCAACACGGGCACTTGGCGCGAATGTGACCTATATGTGGTAGGTGCGGCTCTGTTACGCGGAAACAATAGCGGAATGGGCATTTTATTAGGTAATAAAAAAAAATTAAACAGTTTTTAGGCAAATGTACTGGAAATAATGACTTGTTTATAAAATGTAATCAAATGGCATGAGTGCCTATAGAGTCGCATTCGTAGTTTCAATAACCCCTTATGGCAAACATGATACAAGCTCTTGCGATCCCAACAAGCCTTTGCTTCTGGTTGTTATTATCAGACGGTAGTTAACGACTGCCTTGTCCGTGGTCTTTGGGCAGTATAAAAACATCCAATACTTGAGTTTAACCCTACGTGCTTTGCCTCTCCAAGTGGGGTCGCTTCCGATGAAGGCATAGAGGCCTTACGGCCAAAGCCTCAGGTCGTGTTTAGTGGGTAAACTAGGATCTATCGCAAAAAAAAAGAGTTCAACCCATACCCCTCTCTCCCCAAGTTATCCCACATCTGAAGGCGTAGAGGCCATTTTGCTAATGCCTGGTGGTGTTAAGGGGGACCTAGATCTATTGTGCTGTGCTCGTATGCACGAGCATTCATAATTTCCCTCCTGCGCGTCTCCGGAAGGGAGTCCTTTCTCTTTGTCTGACCCATCCTGTAATCGCATTCGCAAGGTAATATTGTACCTCTGGTACAATATAATTGTATCTTCTGCTCATAATGTATATATAATTTTCTGTTTCTTTAAGTACTTTCACAAAACAAATTGTTGTAAAGTTATGTTAAAATGAAACGTAATAGTTACTGCTTTGAAAGTAAAAGTACCAAGTTATCACTTCTTGACAAGTTTCGGTTTTCTTTATAAATATTTTTATTGCTTATACATACATTATATCATACCGAGTGTTTGACGATTATTCCTATTTTTTACTTTCTATAAATTAGTGCTTGACCACTATCCCACCTGATGACGCGATGCATTCTCAGATGGTATAGCGCACTAATTTAGTAATAGCCTTTTCACTTTTGACTTGAAGACGTTTAAATTGTAATCGAACGGAAACACTGACGCTAGCAACTTATTCCAGTCCTTCGCGGTACGTATGATGAAAGAGAACGCAAAGTTTCTACTGGCGGAATGTTTATGCCGAATGGATGGAGATGGCCGTGCATCGACTCGTTCGATGATGGAACGGGGATGGGAAAATTAAAGCGTGTAATTCCTGAGCACACTCTCAAAAATGTATCCTGTGGTCTAATCTAGTTTCTACTAAATAACATATAAAAGTACTTGAAAAATAACCAAACTAGTATTAATATTCGTGGTAGCGAGCCAGCCATCCCGCTATTGGCGATCACGAGTACAATGTTCGCCTATTAACGCCGCAAGGGCGATATATCACGCGCCCTCACACATCCTCCGCTCGCCGCTAGCCGCTCGTGACTCAACACCTACATACATACGGGTACAAATATTAAATGCGAAACTATGCTTGTAACGTTTTCTCGCCTAAACCACTGAACCGATTTTGATGAAAATTGGCACAAATATAAACTAGCACTTCTGAAAAACAGCAGATGTTTTATTGCGGATTAAAGGATTGAGGTGGTTAAAATAAGACATAAAAGTGTGTATGAAAATTTTCGTTTATGTCGAATATTATAGTACCTAATATTATAAATGAGGAAGTTTGTAAGGATGAATGGATGTATGGAAAATATTCCATCATTAAACGAGAGTTAATTCGATGCAATCTAATCATATACAATACTACAATAATTTAACAACCAATACAATAAGTTAACCAATCCCAACTAAACCTTAAAATTTGCTATTGATTCAAGAATTAAGAACCACCAAACCTTAAAATTGGCTACTGAAGAATCAACAACCAATCCCACGGTAGTACCTTATGTTATGGTAACTTAAATCTTAACTAAAATTTTATGTTAATGATAACTTAAATTATTCCTTACTTCAATAATTATATACAGATTTGGGAGTATCTTTCAATATGATCGGTTGTTCAAGTCAGCATGAGGATTGCATCTGACGCAAATAGCAGATTATTTGCACCGGTTTCTGTGCAGTACATCACAAGTGTTGGAACGCGATGAGATTTTCGCATTATCAACCCATATACATAGTTACCCTGTACTAAAAATGATTAAAGTATATGATTTTAAACTCGAATCTTCGTGTACTTTGTACATTATGCTGTTACGGGTATTCACTATATATGTTTTTTGGTCTTATATTTCAACCCAGTTGCATGGATCATGGTCCCGGTTGAACTGCGGTGGCGATGAGAAACTTTTGACAGGTTGACAGATGACCGATGGATGACACTTGACACTAATACATCTAATGTCAAGTGTCATGTCAAGCGTCAGCCATCGGTCATCTGTCAACCTGTCAAAAGTTTCTCATCGCCACCGCAATTCAGCCGGGACCATGGTC
This sequence comes from Asbolis capucinus, assembly GCA_018249125.1. NCBI lineage: Eukaryota > Metazoa > Arthropoda > Insecta > Lepidoptera > Hesperiidae > Asbolis > Asbolis capucinus. The sequence continues at coordinate 5,159 of DWJZ01005971.1, forward strand.
AATGCAACTGAGTCGAAATATCGTCGCAAAAAACATATCGTGAGTACTCGTTACAGCATAATAATTTAAGTACTCATTAACAACTCTAAGTGCAGTTAAGTTAACAAGTTTTGTTTTTAACAAGACAAAAGCTCGTAGAACTGCTATAACTGGCCATTATAACGACTATAGCACATCCTAGGTGGGCCGATACTAAGAAGTAGATGGCTGCAGGCTGTATGTGGAGCTGAGTTAATCATATGTTGCACCTTTCTTGTAAGGCAGGTATTTTAATGGAAAACTGGTCACGTTTGTTACTGCCGGGTAATGATTAGTATTGTTTCGTAAGCATAGTGGTGTGTTGGTCTCTACGAGAGATCAGTACGCTAAATAGCCCAGTGGTTAAGAATTCGGCCTCCTATACGGGGGTCCGGGTTCGAATCTTAGGGCATGCTCTTCTAACTTTTCGGAGCTATGTGCGTTTTGAGCATTTAAATGTCACTCGATATAATGATGTAGGAAAACATCGTGAGGAAACCTGCATGCCGGAGATTATATAAAACTCAAAGGAAGTCTGCCAATCCGCACTTGGCCAGCGTGGTAGACTATGGCCGTAAGCTTCTCATTTAGAGAAGAGATCCGTGGTCAATAGTGGGCCGTCATTGGTTGAGATGATGAACAACAGTTTGTTGCTATAAAACTGTTTAATTATACTAGATTTCTTATTAGTTGGTAAAAACTAAATCCAATCTTAAAAATATCCCACCTAGATCTTTCCAGGTTATTAAATTAAAACTAACTGTTCCCTGATTGTCGCGATCGTACGTTCTTCATTTAGGACTCATTAGTGGACGAGTGAGATGGCTCATAATGACGGGGTATCTGCTAATCTCGATTAATGGAAGACTCGATCCGAGTCAATTTGACATGATCCTGGCCCTTTACGTAATAACTGGTTGAAGATTAACAACGTTCGCTATATAGTTGTAATCATTAATTATTTCTAGATAACCTAGTGGCTTGTGTTGATCGGAAGTGATCCGCAAAGTTAAGTTAAGTTAGGCCGCCATATAACTTAACCGCTTGTTGCAGTCCGATAGGATTGTAGTCAAATATGTACTTATTAGTTTAATTCTGGAAAAAAATCAGTTCTAATTCGCACTGGACCAGCATGGTAAATGGGCCTAGGCCTACTCAGTCATTAGGAGAGACGTGCTCAAAAGAGGGCTATTATTGGGTTGGTGTGGTTGGGAATTGGATGGATGAGCGCTCGTGACTAAATTTCGCGTGAAAACAGCATTGGAGTATCGTCTTTCGGGATCGGGGGGCTGATCTTGCTCGGAGGTGACATCGTAAATAAAATAGGAAAAAGATACGGGCCTATAGGTCTTTACGAAGAGGAGGCACCAGTGCCCTACAGCGATCTTGAATGCTACCCATATTCATCGGGTTAATATCAAACGGATAAGGGGTGTAAGTGGGTACAAATCCCACATAACCAATTTCTTCTTCAGGGTGTCTTAAGGAAAAGTTCACACTCATAAAAAAAATTGCCTCCTTAGCCACAAGTGGATACATATGCTCAGTGAACCAATAATAGCTTGAAGTTATTAATTATCTGCCCAACAGTAATTGCTGCACAGTCAAGTCATGTGTACCCGATTTTATGGCGCGAATTTTGTAAAACAGATTACGAATGATCGCTGTGCCACAGAGTAAATGATGTGTGATTTATCTTTTCGTGGTTACACTGTCCGCATAATATATTGTCTACCATATTGTGCTGGCAGGTCAATAGTAATTTAGATAAAGTAATATTAGATGCAAATGACGTAATAAAATTCCATTGCTTGAACATAACTTTCATCTTCTTTGATATTTAATATGTATTAACATTTGTTAACCCTGTCAGAAAATATTTTTACTTAATTTTTTTTATTCATTAACCTTAGAATAAGTAATAGAGTTACCAAAGCTTCTTTGAAGCCAGAATAAATATTGTTACTGAATCTCCTTACACATTTACGCACAGATTAACTCTAGAAGAAGAAGCGTTGACCAAATCTTCTGTAACATGAAACGGAAGTAGTACTTTCATTCCTAAATGGTTGTTACCGAATATTTTTTGTACATGTTGCAGAATTTGTTTTTATCGTATATTTTTGTTAGTTGTTGCAGAATTTGTTGTTACCGAACATTGTTTTTAGTTGGTGCAGAATTTGTTGTTTACAAAATGTTTTTTTAATTGTTACATAATTTTTTGTATCCGATTTTTTTTTTTATTATTTCAGAATTCGTTTTACCGAATTTTTTTTCAAGTTGTTGCAGAATTCGTTGTTACCGAATATTTTTTCTTACAAACCCTAGCCGCAAACATTGTTACCGACAGCAAAATTCCTCAAACAGCCCACCTTTGTATCGTATCTCCAACATCAGTTCCGATCAGAGCGAGCAGCGTGTATATCATTGTACTGCGGAGCAAGTAGGAAGTGATTTATTTCGATCGCTCGCGCCATATATTTGACGATCATGCGGTGCGAGCGATCCGCTGACCATTTGCAGGCTGATTGTGTGGTCACCGATGATCTATGGAGCTCACTTAACTAGAACTGTTCTGTGTAATTTGTTAATAGCTGTTTTTAGTGTATAGATTTACTAGTTACAGCAGTAGTGTTATGGTTTCAACGGGTTTTCGAACTGGAGGGTCTGGATTCAAAGTTTGCCTATTATAAGTTGTCTGTTGTTAGGTGCGTATAAGGAATCCTATTAATGTTAGAAATGCGAATGTTTGTAAGGATGGATGTTTGTTACGCTTTCATTCGTGAACTTTGTTGAAAATGTGGTATTTTGATAAGCAGCCATAATTTAAGATCATAATCTATCTCCGTGTCAAATTTCCGTCAGGTTCTGTTGGTAGTCTTTTCCTAAAGAATAAAAAACATTTATACACATGTCACTAAAAATTGCGTTTATAATTATTTTATTTATGTTTAGCATTTATTTGGAATTTATTTATTATTTATTAGAATGTATTTATTACAATTTATTTATTATAATTTATTTATTATTTATTACAATTTATTTATTATAATTTATTTATTATTTATTACAATTTATTTATTATTTATTAGAATATTATAGTATTTATTAAAAGCGCAGAACGGAGCCTCAGTATAATCTAATAGCATAATTTCTGAACTAAATAGTTTGAGAGAGAGTGACATAGTAGGTAATCTGCAAGTAATAATTACAGTTAAAGTCCTAAGTTCAAATTAATACGCCATTGACTCAGGCGACTACATGACTGGTCCGGCTACTCTATTGGTGCCGGACGACGGTCGTTTACTACAATTCTTACGGCCAACATCTACTGATATTGATATGGGCCGTAATCTATCTTATACTGATAACGGTACCGACTTCATGCTGGTTTCTATGAAAATATGTGTATTATAAAGAGTAACAAACTGATTATTTCATTGCTTGAGGAAAATAGGCTCCGAAACTACTGGGCCGATTTGAAAAAATCTTTTACCCTTAGAATCCTACATTATCCCTGATGAACATAGGCTGTAAAATATTTTCAAAAGTATTAGGGTTGGTACGAAAACTTTAATAACGTGTGAAAAAAAACCTAGAAGATAGAAGAACAACAGACCAATGTTAAGTACCACAGTTTTATAGAGGACATTAGTATCTACAAATAAGTATGTGTTACCTGTCTAACTGTTACAGTTATGTCACAATAACTACTTTTTTCTGGTAACTGGTTCTTCCAAAGCCAGGGCATTTTTTAGTACTCACATATATAGATACAATCAAATGAAAACTAGTAAATATTCGTCAAAGTTAATTTGCAAAATATATTACCGTTAACGGCCAACCTCGAACAAAGCGCGCTCGTCAGCAGTGTGGGGGTTTGTTCGTATTATTTATTGCCTATTATCGGCTAATGCTCGATAACAGCCGGATGCATTGATGTAGTTGAAGGTAACAGTACAATAGCGACTACGGGGGCCTGTTGGAGTGAACTCAATTAGGACAAATATTATTTAAGGAATAATTATATATTACGAGAAATCCTGGTAACCATTTTTACGAAAATTATGCAGACGGAGTACTATGAAATTTGACGGAGTTAAAGTCTTCACGGAGAAGGAGTGCAGAAATGATCCGATGACAATGCATTTTTATGATAACTATGATCTGCTACTCTGATCAGGTTTGGCTCCAGACGAGGGAACTTCTTAATGATGAAAAATAAAATTTTGAAATTTTATATGTTTCTTCGTATAAGGATTTTTATAATCAAATTGTGTTTTTAAATACTTTAATAAGGCTTGTTATTACTATGTTTTTAAGGTTGTAAGGAATGTCCCTTTCCAAGGAACCAAATTAACTGTAATGAAATTAGTAATTTTGTCAAAATGATTAACCAGTGTGCTGTAAAAAAAGGTGTCTCTTACATTTTTACAGTTTCATCACCATGCGTGGCTGGATTTAGATAAAGTTGTCAGGCGTAAAGTAATGCTTTTTTTTCTGTTTTTTTTTTCTATATTTATGTTATTTCTAATATAAAAAAACAATAGGCTAGACTGAATTCTTCGCGACACTGTCGACCAGTCAAGTCTGGACGAATATGGAAAAAGCTAAGGATGTTGAAACTACTTTGACGTTTCCCATTTACATGGTGTGACTATGTACAATAATTTGGTCGTTTGCTCGTATGTCGGCTATTCTGATAAATTAAGAATAAGTTCAATTTATATATCTAAAGCTCAGCAGCAAGGAAGTTCGTTGTCAGTGTTGTCACCGTGCATGCGTGGTAGCGCTGCGAGTGGCGTGCGCAGTCGTTCATTCAGATAAAGTTGTCAGGCGTCTGTCAAATGCAATTACTGCGTGTGAAATGTTGCAGGTGTCGTTAGTGTGCCAGCTTCCTAATGCAGCTTGATTTGGCTACAGACTACTACTTGGAAAATTATCACGTTTGTTTTATAGGAAATTATGTGTGTTTTTTACTTAATCGTAAATATCAAGAATATAATTAGGCACAGGATAGTTAATATTATTTATTATTTTTAATTCTAACATATCTTAAATCAAAAAAACAACGGGCAAGACTAAATTCTAAATGACATTGTTAACCAGGCATGGATGGATATGTAAAAAGCTGAAGGTAAGTGTTCAAACAACTGTACTGTTTCTGATTTGCATGGTCTTTTCTGATTATGGTTCTTTGCTCGTATATCGGCTATTTTAATAAATAAAGAATAAATCCAATTTCAAATTTAAATATCTAAAACAGCAAGGAAGTTCGTTGTCAGTGTTGTTACCGTGCATGCGTGTCCAGCCACGCGAGTGGCGTGCGCAGTCGTTCATTCAGATAAAGTTGTCAGGCGTCTGTCAAACGCAATTACTGTGTGTAAAATGTTGCAAATGTCGTTAGTGTGCCAGCTTCCTTATGCTGGCTACTATGAACATTGTAGCATTTCGATTTAGTCTTAAGAATCCTTGTACCAAAAAGATTAAAATTTTACAAAGCCTTTATATATTTTGAAATACTTTTGGAATATTTGTACGAACACATTTATATACATAGATGTTTTTGAGGCCCAGTTAAAATATGCAAAGTAATTATATAATTTTTTGTCACACTTGCTATACAAAAAAATGCCATGCCATCTGTGCCAATTCGTCTAAATGAGCAAGTATTGACTTTTAAACGAATTTCTGAGGTATACCTTTATCTACGACTTTATTAAGGTTTTAAAAGTAATTAGAATTTTTTTATTGCCTTAAAATATTTCCAAGAACCAATAAACTAATAGTATGTATTTTTTTATTTATTTTTTGTATACTAATTCAGTTCTTTCATTCTTGATTTTTTGTCTATAATGGTAAGTGTTATTATATATTACTAATATTATAAACAGGAAAGATTTGATTGTTTGTTTTTTGAGACGATAAGGCTCCGAAACAGCTGAGCCTACATGAAAAGTTTGGTGGCAGCTCGGTGACAGTTTATCAAAAATAAGTAATACATCAAAAATTCCCCCGTAAATTTAAAATAGGAATCTGAACATGTCACCGAAACCTCAGCGTGACAGATACGTCACGCGTGCCGGAACCATCCATCAACCTCGTGTGCTAACAGCCTTACAAACTTTACTGAGCACACAACACCGCTTCTAATACTTGAGACATAAGGTTGAATTTAAAGTAGCAATCAAAAGAATTCCCACGGTACATCTTCACGGTTAAGTGTGTTACATTTAAATGCACTTCAGAGGTACTTTATCAGAAGGCATGAAGGTTCAAATTTCCTTGGCTGGTTGAATACATTTCTATGTTTGTTGGTATGCGGATTTTCACGTCATACGGGGGTTGTTGGAACGTAAAATTGCGTATAACTTTATTTTTTAACGCTGAGATTGACGACTTAAGCGTCACGTGAAATATTATATTTCATCCGATACGCACTTATCTTGTTGAGGTTTTATTGGCAGAAGATGAAAGTAATAGGGTTATATGTTGAAGATTGGTAATAAAGTATAATACCACTAATATTATGGTCATGACGTGACTAATGAACAAGTTTGTGCATGTATGGTTGTGCGTGTGTATGCGTGGGTGTTGCAAATGTGTGTTTGCATATGAGTGGCCTGACGTCCAGCCCGTTTTTTTTTAAACAAAATGAAACGAAACACTCCTAAGTACTCCTTATACGTTAATTTGCATATAATAGTCGATACCTTTGACCTTTTCAATAATTGATTGGCTACTAGTAACGATATTGGGGCGTTTGTTCGTAAATCAAAACATGTGTCTCAGAATTGGATTTGTAATAAATATTTTTATGTATCTGATTGAGTAAAAGGTGTGAGTTTACGACATTTTTTATTACTGGCCGGTATTAAATAAGTTACGATGTAGTATGGTTGGAGCAAACAGTTTAATTCCCAATTATTGATGGGAGTTTTATGATCTATCATGTTTGTCGTTATAACCTACTGAACTTGGGGTTTTTAAACGGTGTTGGGAATATTAAAAAAAATTTATTTCATCTTCATCATTGCCACTTATAACTGTCGCACTACTGGGCTCGTCTTCTCACAATGTGAGGGGTATCACGCTGGCCAAGAATGGATTGATGGACTTCACTTTCGAGAACTTTATGGGGAACTCAGGAGTCCATGTTCCCACACAATGTTTTGTTCCACCGACGCAACTGATACATCATATATAGATATAGTTTGTATGTTAAACATATTATTACTGTAATAAGAAGTTTATGAAAAATGTCTTATTTCTTCCCGAAGTATGTATGTTAGTTTAAATGAATTTAGACACAATTCAAAAGTAAACTTTTACTTATTTTGGTGTTAAATTTCACTTTCGTTTTACATACTAATATAAACTAACTTTTTGCAAGTTTCAGTATAAGAATTTTTAATTTGCACCTTGTGTAGTTTGCTGTAAATTAATATAAAAACGAAAATGAATTGCCAAAAAAGTATTTGATTTGGGCAAGCTCCATTTCGTGTTTAATCAAAGTCAAAATTCAAATATTCACATAAGTAGGTATTAAAAATATACTTGTAGTCGTCAACATTTTTTTTGAAGGAAACGGCTCCTTATTTATTACTGACTAGGGTCCGCCGGCGGCTCGCATGGCATGTTAATAAAATGCAACCTATGTGTTATTCCATGTCACAATCTATCCCTGTGTCAAATTTCATTGAAATCCATTCAATATTTTATGCGAGAAGAAGTAACAAACATACATCCATACAACTTTACCTACCTCTAAATACTTAGGGACAAAGCTATGTTAATGATTTTTACTAGTTTTTTAAGTATTAATAACATTTTTAGCCTCTTGACTAGTTTATGTGAGTTTTCCAACTAATACCACGAACTACTAACTAACATAACGATTATTTTATAGTTTTAGACTTTTGGGCAAACAGACAATAGCAAGAATTAGCATTTATTTCATTTTATTACATTAATTTATTTTAATATAAGGTTACTTGAAGCTTTTCGTCCTTCCGTGCGGAAATGCTCAAGAATTTTTAACACACAAAAAGAGAGAGTTCTCAAATGGTGGTACCGAGTTTTTTTCAAGCTTTTATTTAACTTGCAGTGTATGTTTGTATATTAGTATGTTAGTATATTTGTTTGTTACCGGTTAAAACTTGCATGCTTAATTAGACCCACTTCCTTTTACACTACGGAGTTGAAATTTTGCATAAGCCTTCCATCCTGATGACAATGCATTTTTATGATAAGCATAACCTGATACTACGTTCAGGATTGGCTCGAGACAACACTGCTGAAC
>DWJZ01005972.1:0-13476 GCA_018249125.1 Asbolis capucinus
AACTCATAAGCAAGGGATATTATAGTATTGTTGAATATCTAAATGACAAGGATGCATGGAAGTGATCTGCTCTGCTCTGCTGCTTCCGAGCAGGCGAGTAAGAAACTTTCGTAACTGATTTAAATCTTGTTTTAAAAAAGAGTACCGTTTTTTTTCCGCCTGCTTATTTTCCTTCCGGCCTACAGTAGCCTACATAGTCCAAGTCTGTATTATTTATAAAGCCGATTACAGATAAGTATTATCTGTCGAGACCTTAGGATTTATCAAAGAAATCTTTTATTTTTTTTAAATATTGTATATTTTATTAATGTATTTAGTTAGGGATTTTGTATTGCAAAATTCTGACTTTCGTTGACTTTTGAGCTAAGACCAAATAAACAATTTGCATTTAATTTCAGTTTTCATTTCATGTCTACATATTTCATTTTTGTTATTGAGTTCGGCTACATTGACCATATTCTCATATCTTATCGATGCAATGTAAAGTCAGTTTTTTTAATGGTGAAATCCCTTGTATAGCTAGCCGGGAGTACCTCAAAAGAAAGCAGTCGAACTTGACAACACAAAACAATTTATTAGAACATATGGCAACATATGATAATCATTTAGATTGTTGCTAATATCGTATGAATAAACAATGAGACGTGACGCCGGAGTAATAACACAGTTTCGCGTGTTTTGTTTACAAAATACATACGGTCATCTATGTATATTCATAACGGTTTCAAAATAACATCCTACATTGTGCAAGTATTATAAAGGAACTACTACGTCCCTACATCGAGTAATGTCTTTCCGTGAATAGTAGAAGATAGAGCCCTGGTGTATTTAGCAACTTTATTCAGAATTATCTTAAAAAGGTTTTGATACCAGAATTATATCGATTGGACAACTGGTTGATGAGTTGATACGTAGTAACGCGCGCCGGTTACAGCTAGTTTATCGATAAAGGATTGAGAATGTTATATCCGTTTTTCTTAAACCCAAGTTCTCACGTAAAATAGAACTGTGGAAGTAGGTATGCACATGAACGGTCATGTAACTGTCTACAGGTCGTGGGTTTGAATCCCGATCGGGACAGGCAATCAGATGATTTTTTAATTTTGTATTGTGTGTGTTATTTGTGGAGAATTAATGTTTAAGCATTATTTTAGCAGCAGGTAATTTGTTAGCATAAAACTTGGTAAACGAAAATAAAATGCAGATATAATTAAATTTTAATAAAAACAAGGTTTATTAAAAATATTTAAAGACACATGCTTTAATTATAGATCCATAATACAAAGAAAGATATACAACTTCATAACTGAATTGTAAACCATTGAGGAGTTCCCTTGTCTGGAGCCTAGCCTGAACGTAGTATCAGGTCATGCTTGTCAAAAAAATGCATTGACATCAGGATGAAAACTATGCAAAATTTCCGCTCCATCGTGTAAGAGGAAGTGGGTCTAATTAAGCTTGCAAGATTTGACCCGTAACAAACAAATATACAAATATAAAAACATACTTTACAAGTAAAATAAAAGCTTGTAAAAAGGAAAAACAGACTCAACATTTTGATAAACAAGTGAAAGAACTTATTCTTAGCTAAAATAGATTCTTAAATTATCACACAAGCACATCACCCCTTGATGTGCAAATTTCTAAGAGTATGTTAATAATATAAAAAAATATATTCCTACCGGTTTCCCAGTACGTAAAGGTCAGTTGACGACCGGCTACAAAGGGCGTCGCCCACTCAACTCCATGTTAAGCGCCCAACAATTATATGCCTGGCTACATTATGTGGAAGTACGTTGCTTCTAATTACTTCTTCTATATTTTCATGGTAGAATGCCACACCGGTCTCTCTCCGTACTGAGGGATAGAGCTTACTTTACGCTGGTTGCCAACTCAGTTGTTGGAAGCTGGAAGCCGTCCGAAGGTCTCCAACATGGATTAACAATTGGCATCGAAACCGATGGCTTTACGTGCCTTCCAAAGCACGGAAGCGCTCATGAAATTTTTACCAGCCATACTATCGACTACGCCCGCTGTTGCATAACATCTTTGATCGCTCACAATCGAAATTATCTTCCGAACAATGAACGATTCAACTATAAACCACGCTAATTCCGTTGGCATTGAACGAGTTTACTTCCTAGCGTGAGAATTACACTTCTGCAATTCAAAATCTTTAGCGAGTCGTGTGCACACGCGGAATTTCATTCACTCTATATTTTTATTCATAACGATCTTAACACGCAGTAACTAATATAATGGGAGTATCTATTCGATCTTTCGTAACTCTTTCACGCTTTATGCTTCGAGGCAACGTATATATCGTGGTTTATAGTTTTCTGACTATAATTATAGTTCATAGTGTATCCATCGTGAGGTAACTCGAGAGCGGCTTTGAATTCATTAACCGGCCGACGAGACATGCAAAGGGTTGCGCCAAATTATGTTATTTATGCAATAAAAAATATGGTACACCCATAATATTTGTTTATGCAATAATATTACACATTAATCATACGATCTACGAATTGCAATGTTCTTAAGTTAACTGGGTTTCTAAGAAACGTTTTCGTATCATAATCATAATTAAAACAAGAAGCAAAATAAGATATTACAATTGTATATCACATCAAGATATGTTACAGTTAATACTATATAGTATAGGAAGCAATTTATGAATGATCTTGAATACTGTTAAAGCACAGCTAAACAGTGTATAGTCTAATTTACTCATCTGTACAATGCTTGTAAGCAAACCAGTGGACAACAATGCCGTGGTTTTGTTATAAAACCGTCACATTACATGTTTATCCGTAGACGAAGTAATACTAAAGCATTTAACGCACTTACATACGCACCGTAACTAAGGACGGATTATTTTGACACAAAAATTGTTTACAAAATTAGTTCGGATGAAAAAAACGGTCTATAGGTGAAATTAACGCTTGTGTGCGTTCATTTTTAAACGTTTGTATGAAGCTACCCTACTCTGGTTTTACTCTGCTTCGTTCGAGGCATCATGCTTAATAGTTTCCTGTCTATAAATAGTTGCTCTTGTAGTCGTCTCTGGTATTGTATCAAATGTTGAGACAGACATGAATGATACAAGCTGCGTGACACTTTTGTTCTGTTCACCAAAATACTCATATGAGCGCGGTGTCACGAGTAGCTTCGTGCTTTGAATATATATGTCCCACTTAATACGAACTCACTCTCTTTGAATAGCATTTCAAGCTTTATCTTCCAAATTACCTTATGGTAAACAAACGGTTATAGCCTAGTGAATTGAACGTTGGTCTGTCGATGAAGTTCTGGGTTCAAATTCTGCATCGGGCACCTCTAATTTTCAAAGCTATGAGCGTATTCGTTTATTATTTTTGCTACGGTGAAGGAAAACATCGTGAGGAAACCTGCACACCTGAGAGTTCTCTGTATATTCCTCAAATGTGTGTAAAGTCCACCAATCCGCACTTAGCCAGCGAGGGACTATGGCCTGTACCCCTCACATCATCAGTGGAGACCCGAGCCCACTACCACTAGTGGGCTCATAACCTGTAACTGTCCCACGACTGTTATGCGTTGCACTGAAAAACAAAGTTCTTGATGCTTGATACACAACTAAGACATAAACAGCTGTAGGAGCAATATGTTTAGAAATGCCCCTAGGCTTGTGTAAGAGGCAGAGTAAAGCAATAGCGGGCGAGGTCGAAAAATGGATGGGTAGACCATTGAAGCGTTCATAGCCCGGCGGCTTGTTGCGATCATAAATGATCGGACAATTTAAGCAACAGCGGGCGTGGTCGGTAAAAGGATGGGTGACCACTAATAGTTCACATATAGGACACATAAAGCCGACGGTCCGGTTGTTATCGTTAGATAACAATCATTAATGTAAATGGTCTTTGGGAGGCATAAGAACTTAGCTACTAAGCCCTCCACCATTGGATCAGCGTGGTGGAGTATACACAAGACTTACTGAGGAGTAATATCAGATAAACGTGCCTTGTGTAGGCCACTAAAAGAGATGAAGGTAGGCCAGCAATTTCTTGAAGATTCCTTGCTTGAGTTAAGACAGCGGTACATCGCCGAAGCTACCGGAATCAATAACAACATATACTGATCCCAGATATAACAACAACATACTTCTTCTGCCGGCCGGTTCTCGTTTCACCAAACAATTACAAAGTCGTCCAATTTCAGAAGTCGTTCGATTGTAGTCTAACTGGAATTTTTTATTCACATTTATATTCGCTTCAATAGAACTTCAACTCTATAACATCGGAATATAGTTGACACTTTTACTTTCAGCTGGATATCGTTGGGCTGCAGATGAAAGCCGAAACAAAATTCGTTTCAACGATAAAGTCCTTACGATATAGCCACGACTTATGAAACGAGAATCGCCAGGACACCCATCATTCAACAGGAAGAAAGAGGATAACTGAAGGACTGGAATAAAAAGAGAATACTTCCGTCCATCTATCGGCCTCCATCAGCACTGAATACGTTTATTTTATTTTTTAGATAGGCTCTAGGAAAAAGACTAAGTAGTGGGGCTATTAATTGGTTGTACCCGTTTAGAAATGCAGATTCAATCCCCCGAATACATTGAGAACAATAGTCAAATTTAATATAAATTATATTCTATGCAATTACTAATGTGGGAGCAATGTAGAAGAGTGTGGGCGCGACATTATGTGCCCTATGAGTGACAAAGAGAAAGCACTATTTAACATGATTACTGTGGGCAGTCTCATGATTTCTCATAAGACTATATAAGCTGATCGATCTAAGTATATTCGTGTCACGTATTTTATGTGATTATCTCAATTGTAGTCGATTTGTTTCGGTTTGAATTGTACACTGATTATTATTGTATTGTATATTTATTTGATTGTATTACAAACCAATCTTCTGTCTGTAGTGAAGGGCCAGTCGTGAAGAACTGTGTGTTTTCAAGAGTGTTCTTGCTTTTAACTTCTAAGACAATTATGTAGACATTACATCTTTATATATATAATTCTACCGTACGTGTGTATGTTACTGAACTCCTAACGTATGGATTGATTTGAAAGATTTTTTTGTATGCGTTTGGGTGGCGCCCTGGATGGTTTAGATTCACAAATAGCCCGGCAGATGTCGCTGTCGGTATGTAGCTATCTATACTGCAACTAAACGGCTAATTTTGGTTTTGAAATATTGATGGAAGAGTTCACAGGAGGTTTAAAAGGTAAAAGATTGAAAAAATAATTGTCGCCGGGTCACCTAGTCAAACTATAAATACAAGGCTGTAACAAATAAAATTAAAAATTATTGAGCAGTGGCGAATGTTATTAGTTGTAAAATGACACTTAAAATGCACTGCAGCCGCCACATTAAGCAGTACTTAAATACTATACTCGTTGCAAATTCGATCTGAAATTTTTCCCATACAAACTTAACGATTTTGTAAGAAAATATTTGCAGATCGTCGATTATAGTAACCGTCTTTGCTTCGCTTCAGAAAATTGTGTTTAAAATTTAAAAAAGCTTTCCGTTTTTTTCGTCGCAAATTTGACAACCAGGATTTTATTTTAATTTTCGGGATTAGTATACTATATCCGTATCAATTCTAAAACTCCATTATATTTATTGGATAAAAAAACTTCAAAATTTGTCCATTAGTTGTTGAGTTTATCCATTATAAACAAACTAACAATACTTAATTTTTTATAATATGAGAGTCGATTATATTTCCCACAGTCGTTGACGCAATGAAGATAATTATTGTACGGCGGACACCAGTAACTGCGACCTCAAAGCTCAATGGCTATAGTTGACCAGCCTTGCCTGCCAACAGGAGTCCCGAGAGTCATTCCTGGCCGGGGTATACCGGCTTTCGTTTCGTTTTCCGGGATCTATCAATTACACAAATATTTTCATTATTATAGTTTTATTATGGACGAATGTATGTTAATCCTTCAGGCAAAAAGTGCTGAATCGATCTGGATAAAAATTGACACAGAAATAGATAATAATTTGAAATAACACATAGACTACTTTTAGTCAATGTACTCAGCATGCAGTGGAAGCCGCGGACGGAAACTAGTCAATTAAAATAGTCAAATATTTTCTTGTTTTAATTCGTCAGGCTATGCTTCCATAGAATATCCGCCTACAATACCTATTACCTGGGATATTACATGAATAATAATTTCCGGTAGTTCCCAAGAAACATATTAGCAGAGAAAGTCTTCTGTACAGGGCACAGATATCAGAACTGTGCTGGACTAGTCTTGGAGCTTAAAGATATTAAACCAATTATAATGTTGCGAGGATGTAATACCATTTTTAATTATAGACGCTGTGAAAACCTATTCAACCTGCACTCGTTTAAGTTTAGTTTAACTTAGTTCTTTTAAGGTTCGTTGATCTTAATCATAATTATACCAGCTATGACCAGAAAACAAACAGTCATCTGACACAACATATGTACATACATGATTGCTTCAATCGGAAATCAACACCGGGTTCCCTCGTTTCGTATTTAATTTATTAAATAGAATGATAAGAAATTATATGTACAAATATATTTCTTATGATTACATAGGAAATATATTTGTACATATAATTACGTGTATTAACACGGCCTTATTTATGATATTCAATCAATCGTAAAATAAATATTATTAACATTCATTTTTATGATTATAATAATATATCGTAAATTTAGTAAAAGTTACAACCACTAGCAAAAATTGTCCATACATCTTGTACAAGTTCACGATTTCATATAGCTCCCTTCTTTTAAACATTTAAGAAGGATGAAATAATAAAAGTCACGTTTTCCTTTGACTACGTCCAGTGAGCCCCTTAAAATTCAATAGTACTATTAAGTACTATTCAGTTATACCTGTGAGTAGTTTATACCAGCCTGGTAATTCTATAAGAATTTAAATTTATGAATCAACTGATTGTATAGCAACCGGTTATTGAATAGACAAGTATTAGTAGAACATGAGATTATTATTACCAGGCGGCAGAAATAATAGTGTAAATGAAATCCACATATTATATAAAAATCAATGCCACTTTTCGTTGTAATTTTACAACTCAAGAACGGGAGCTTATCCAAATCAAATGTTTAGGCTTTAAGTTTACACAAAATTGGTAGAAATTCTTCATTTATCACATTGTTTGCATTTGTAAATGGGGAATTTACTCTATATCACGCGGACGAAGTCGCGAAGTTTGCATTGTTCAAACTTATTAACGAATTAACGCCATATTTTAAATATGGAAAAATAAAGTGTTAAATTTCATATTTTAATAACAAACGTTTATTTAACTTGCAGTGTATGTTTGTATTTGATTGTTGATTAGTTCGGGTCAAATCTTACAAGCTGAAATAGACCCACTTCTTTCACTACGGAGCTGAAATTTTGCATAAACCTTCCGTCCTAATGTCAAAGCATTTTAATAATAAGCATAACCTGATACTACTTTCAAGATTGGCTCCAGACAAAGGAACTCCGTAACGGTCAACAATTCAGTTACCACATTTTATGTCTCTTCGTGTTAGAGCACTCAATAATTAAAACTTCTGTTTAAACAATAAACACAGTCAAATGAGAATCTCCTACTTTATTGGAAGTACGTCAAATATTTGAAGCAAATACACCACTACCAACTTGTAAACAGTCATTTATGTTAATCCTGTCCAGTTGTTCGAAACGTGACCTTGGGCGTTTGTAATCTTATTAAATTCATCCTTGTTTTATGTAAATCAAGCTTGCCTAGCCTTAAATGTCAAATACACATATCAGATTGAGTACAAACAAAGGAAAGGTATTTAAATAGGCACACGTTTACAAAGGCAATTTGAAATTTCAAGTTAAAATGTTTAGTAGAATTTTATTCTACTAAAATTCTATTTTATATTTGTAAATCGATGAATCGTTTGATAAATTTTACTGTTTTGTGTCCATTTCTGGCTATATAAATTGAACTAGGTGGCAATTTATATTAACATATTCGTACGTAGATATGTTTAATAACATTATAGTAACGTAAACCTTATAGATTTTATCGATAGATTCCAAAGGTTTATATAAATAACGACAACGATATAAAATTGTTGTTAAAATTTAGAAGATGCTTGTATAAGTTTAGGTATTTAGTGAGAACACTACAGATTTTAATTTGTATCTTTTTACCGTATATTATAAAGAGGAAAGACCTGTAATTTTATGTTTGTAACAAATAATTGTTTTAGCTGATTGCAGCCCGGGGTCACGGGTTGCCGACTCCTGTTATAGACCATCCAGACATACTACTCGTATTATTACGTATTAAGTTTTGTGTGAAAAATGTACTATTAGGTATGTATTAACGCATTAAAAATCACACTAACCGTCATTAATAGTTACATTAATCATCCTTTGTACAGAATTTGTTTAGAGATTATCTACTAAAGAGCTATTTAAGTAACCATTAACGACTGAGTGCGAGCCATTTAGTTCCTGCACCTCTAACCAATATTGAACTGCTATTAAAATATTTAATCAACGAAAAAAAACAATAAATTTTCATTACTTCACAATATAATGACGTGGTGTTTTGTCTAGCAATCAATTAGCTGAGACAAAATTGTTTGGAATGACGTCACCCTCATACCGGCGAGGTGAGGTGAAATGAACCAGTCCGGTTCGTGGCCGGCACAGGTGCACTGCGCGTGCGATCCAGCTGTACTGACAAATGTGTGTATGTAATGAAATCGAATTATTGTCATTATTGCTAATTATATTTATTATCGTAATGGTTATGGACTTCTTCAGACTTTGTCTTTTCAGCTGGCAAAAGGCTGTGCTTAAAAAAAATACAATCCTCATTACATCCTATAATTCCCCGCCATTAGTAAAGTCCGGATAAGTAGACTTCACCTTCGAGAACTTTATTGGGAACTCTCAGATGTGCAAAATTGCTCATTATGTTTTCCTTCACCGAACCACGTGAAAATTAATTTATAACTCGCACATAACTTTCAAAATTAGAAGCACTCAGATCGTCCTATTCGGAAGGATTAAATTTCATTTAAATGAACCTCTCCATCAGCATTGGACGAGCATCGTGAAGACCTAAACCTGAAGCCTCTAGACCAGCTCATTTATGAGGAGAAACCCGTCCTCAAAAGTTGGTCGTCACTGAAGGCAAGCCAAACTTATCTAAGTAGGTAGTAACATTCAACAGTTATTTTCCCGAGACCAAGCCCTCGACAAAGATAAATATTAACATATTCTAAATTAATAATTACCTTCTAACTGTTGGCTGTATTCACAACATTAATCACCTGATATTTAATGCTAAATAAAGTACTGCACTTCTAATTCCCACGGCAAGGTCGACATTTAGCATAGCTATTAGAATATTATGTAAATTATACTGACACTGAATATTTTTGCTGACTGTCAATTTTAATATTCTGTTGATATTAGGATGTGGGAATAAGCATTACTGCTGTTGCTTTGAATAGATCGAGCTGAAAATCTGTGTAGAGTTTTCTTAAGTTTCGTTGCGGTTCGTCATCCTCGCGGTTTTGTAGGGTCATGTTTACCTCTATAAACGTTTGGGTTCTAGAAATCCGAAAACATTCATAACAGTAGCTTATGTGGGTTCATCAGCTATAGCATATATCGATTGTAGATTCAATAGGTTAAGGATTTATAACTTCCACTACGGAACCCAATATTGTACGTGCCTTGACATGCATTTGGCCGGTTTTTACAATCTTTTATTTAACTTGCACTATATGTTAGTATATATGTAGATTGTTCATTTTATCGAGTCACATCTTGCAAGCTTAATTAGACCCACTTCCCCTTGGTACATGAAATTTAGCTTAAACCTTCCATCCTGATGACAATGTATTTTTATGATAAGCATGAGCTGATACTTACAAGATTGGCTTCAGACAAATTAACTCAATGGTTAACAATACAGTTATGAAATTGTATATGTTGCTTTGCATAAGTACTAAATAATTAAGGCGTATGTTTGTAAATTAATTAAAATTATTATTTCAATCTCCATATTTTTTTATTGGTACCAGATGTCGATTTTTTACTTCTTCGTCATTATTACTTTGTAAATAAGTTTAGCACTAGTCATAGGCCTTAACAGCCTCGTAAAGGATTTGTAGGTCAACGACCAACACGACATTTATAGCCGACCCGCACGGCGAGCTGACCAAATGAAAACACAAATTATAACTTGCGACCAATGTTTACGTTTCTGTAATGCATCTCAAATATTTAAAACAACATTCCTTATTGGTATGCAATGCTTGTATGATTTACCAGAGAAATACTCGTATTTGCAGGGCAACATTTTAAGTTTTGACTTAAGAATAACCTTTAAACAGTATTTTTTTTATGGGACTTTGTCGCTTGAGCGTACAGGAACAACGTTCCTCACGGAACAGATCGTTTCCTGAAAACAGTCTTTATTTCAATATTCATTTGTTCATTGGATCATTCATCTAATTATTTATTAATTCACTCATTCAGACATTCAATCATTTAAGCATGCAATCTTTAATCGTGAATTCATTCGTTTAGACGTTCATTAATTTCGTGCGGTTATTCTTTTAGTCAGACATACGTTCATTTATTCGTCACTCAGTTATTCATACGTTCATTCATTTATCATTCAGTCATTCATTCTTTTATAATGTTGATCATAAACGAATGAATTGATCTCGTAACTTACTTCCTAAGATTAAGTTAGAGTTCTATATAAATTGACTTTCAACGAACATAAAGGACAGAAAGAAATAATGTTATGATACGCAGTACTGGCAAAGAATGCTATGAAGATTACTAGATTTAGATTTCTAATATCATATCTGAATACTATTCCTTGAGCCCCAGATAAGAGTACTAATAATTTCAAAAGTGTATAGGTATGCGAGAAAAAAATGTAACTTCTAAGCTAACCTGCGTTATTGTAAGTGTTAAAAAATTCTCGTAATGTCTTAATTAGCGCGTCATTTACGACTGCAAATAATGTGCGTGATAAATGAACTTTATGTCCTAAAGCATAATAGGCAGACATTTGACATTGTTACAGAACATGTATTACTGTAGCTAAAAACACATGAAACTAATATAGATTCTCATATAAGAAACCAAATGGTTGAAAATTCAAGCGACTTTACTTGATTCTGTATTTGAATTTTTACAGACTTCAAAAACGGAGTAGATATTCAAATCGTGTATATTTTTTATACATTACCTCAGAACTTTTTACTGAGCGGACGGACTTTGATTTTTTTAATCAAAAGCTGATGCTTGCGATGTACTTCCATTTTATTTTAAGCGACATCTGACGAGCAGAGTTACTCTTTGTTTTAATATTTTTGTTATTATTTTTTAACGTATAACTTTTGACTGGGTGGATATATTTTGATAATTCTTTATTTCTTTAAAAGATAATACTTGTACTTTAAGCGACGTTTGACTTCTAACTTTTTTGTTTTTCTTAATGTTCTAACTTTTTATTGAGTGTACTGATTTTCTTGAATCTTTTTTTATTCTAAAGTACTTTTATTCTACTTGTACCGTCGGTTCGTGTAACTTTAAGCGACATCTGGCGTTTTTGAGTCATTAGCATTTTTCTTGTTTGTCTCAATATTCGTTATTAACTTTTTATTAGATATATATTTTTTTATATTCAATAAATTAGTGCATGACCACAATTCCGACTGATGGTAAGCAGTGATGTGGTATGGGTGGTACGGCGCACTAATTCAGCAAAAGCTTCTTGTGCTTTGAAGACATTTACATTATAATCTTCCGATTTTTATGATTCCTTTGGTTAAAGCTCTTATCGGATAATTTCATGTAATTTTGAGCGACATTTGATTGACTACCTTGTAAAGATCATTATTACTTGTCGGAGGCATTTGAAGTTGGTTTTTTTAATGATAAAAATGATTAACTTAGAAAAATTTAATGCTTAACATCAATCGTAACTGTTGATAAGTGGTGATGATGTCTAATATGTTGGGCGCATTAATTAGTAAATGCCTATTCAGTCTTCTCTTGAAGACTCCCACATCATACGTAGGCGGGAAACACCGACGCAGGCAAGTTATTCCAATATTTAGCGATCAGTATCATTGTATTTTTACGTTAAGTTCCGTTACGTTAAGTTACCATTATCGTGCTTATTTTACGTATGTTTACGTTACACTACGAATATTGCGTTATGATACGGAACCCTTGGCGTCTCCTATTCACGCTTGACCTGCGATATTGTGGTTATGACCTATATCGTATGTGTGTCACTTACTACCTTTAGGTATATGACAAATATTTATACGTCACTGCGGACAGTGGTTTGTTTTTAATTACAGAGTATGACTTGTGTTTTCTACGAAGTCGACGTTCACATTAAAACAAAAGAATAATAATTAATATAGAAAATATTATAGAAAGTTCTCATAGAAATTGCAATAATAATTATATTATATGCATTATTTAAAAGAATCTTCACCAATCCGCATTGAAGCAGCGTAATGGATGCTCTAGGCCTGGAGGAGTAACCTGTGCTCAGTTCTGGGCTATTACAGATCTCCCCTGGTAAGTGACGAGGCCTAGGATAAGTTTATATTTTCTAGCCACCCAAAGACCTTCAATCCAGTTAATAATTTTAATTGATTTTAAGTATTTGTATAAAATTTATATATATTATTTTTTTGGTCACTTCTGAGCTCGGGGCCTCCCGGAACGGGGGCCCGTGATATTTTACCAATCCTACCACCCTAAAGTTACGCGACTGTACAAAGCTTTTAGCGGCCCTCCTAACCACGAAAGCGGTCATACAATTTTAACGCATCCCAGAGGCCATCCCTGGTCACCCATCCAATTTCCGACTACGCCCAATATCACCTAAAGCCAACTTACAATCGACACAAACCGCTAAGCCATACCCCGTCGAAAAATTGCGTATACTAAATTAAATATCTGAGTTTATGTTAATACTCCGAGAATACAAATTCTTTACCGTTAAGGTATAACAACGATTAATGTTGCCCTTTCGTGCTACTGAACTCGCAATTTCATTACAACTGTAAGATGTGATGGTGATTTATATGTCATTGTGAATTAAATTAAAGTACTTATGACAGGCCGGTTGGTCTAGTGGTTAGTGAACCTGCTACACCGAAGGTCGTGGGTTCGACTCCCACCCAGGTCAAACTTCTGCTTTCTGTGATGAGCAGAAATGTTTGTTCTGTGTGTCTGGGTGTAAATATCTCTATATTTAAAAATATATTTGTATGTTTGTCAGTTGTCAGTTACACCATAGTACAAGCTGACGATTAGTTGGGGGTCAGATGGCCGTGTGTGAGTTGTTCAAAGATATTTATTATTTATTTATTTGCTACCGGTTATAGTTTATATTTGTCGTGAAAGCACTAAGTACCCAGCGTACTTA
>DWJZ01005973.1:0-13475 GCA_018249125.1 Asbolis capucinus
TCAAAAGTAGTTTTAATTTTGAGATGGATGTACGTCTGAGTTAATAAAGCCAAAAGCAGTTTAAAATCTGAAAACATTATACATACATATGTCTGGGTTTCAATTGCCATAAGTAGTATTAATTTTGAAAAGTATGTATGTCTGGGTGTATTTAACAATTATTAACTATTGATATCGCCAAATAAAAATATTGGAAGCAAAATTGATTTGCTTACAAAAAGTGGATTCGCTAGAAAAAGTCAATTCTCCGCAAAAATAGATTAGCAACATAAAAAGCTGATTCTATGCAAAAATCAATGTCTGGTGATACATCATATCATATCAGAACTATTTAAATCCTGTTAAAATAACACAAAAATTATCAGTTAAAACCATATAAAACCAGTTTAATCCGGTTACATCCAGTTACGGCCTGTTACTGATCAAATTATTTTATGAAATGAAAAACTTGCGACACGAGTGAAAAGCTGAACGCAGCCGATATCGCCGGAAGCTGTAATCAGGAGTTTGTAAACAGCACACCGTGACTCTACACGTGACGAACTCTATAGCTCTACCATCTTTTATTAGCTCTGTTTTGATAAATGTAAGGTTATAGGTTCTACGAAATAAAGTCACAAAATATTAGATCCGTAGACGTACCATAACCGACATAGCTCACAGAATTAGTCAGCTAAAGTGGCAATGAGCTGGTACTAGACCAATGCACTCGACGTTTAGAACAAGGGGGCATAGGGCGTCCCGCGACTAGGACTGAAGACCTGAAGAAGACAGCGGGTATGCGCTGGATTGCTGCTCAGAATCGGTCATAGTGGCGCAAATTAGGAGAAACCTACTTCCAAATAAAAGCTAATGGATGTATGGAAAGTTAATAAGAGAGTGCTATATTGTTCGTTAATTGAAGTTTAATTAATTAAAAACGTTAATTTAATATAGTTTACTGTTTCAGATTTTTTTTTCTGTTTAATAAATAAATAATACAAATCTAACGGTCGTAACCACGTAGTGTTGAGCTCGTTGCGTGTCCAATATTGTATAGTTATATTTTGGTAGGATGGAAGCATGAACGTAATTTTAGCAAAAATCTAGAAGATTTAGAATAGTTTTGAGACAATAGATTTGGAATAGTTTTGAGACAATAAGATATCTTCCCAGTAGATTTGGAATAGTTTTGAGACTAAAAGATATCTTCCCAGTAGATTTGGAATAGTTTTGAGACTATAAGATATCTTCCCAGTAGATTTGGAATACTTTTGAGACAATAAGATATCTTCTCAGTAGATTTGGAGTAGTTTTGAGACAATATCTTTCCAGTAGATTTGGAATAGTTTTGACACAATAAGATATCTTCCCAGTAGAATTGGAATAGTTTTGAGACAATAAGATTTCTTCTCAGTAGATTTGGAATAATTTTGAGACAATAAGATATCTTCCCAGTAGATTTGGAATAGTTTTGAGACAATACGATATCTTCCCAGTAGACTTGGAATACATGAGACAACAAGATATCTACTCAGTAGATTTGGAATGATTTGAGACATTAAGATTCAAGCCAGCATGGTGGACTATGGAGACTACCCTTCACATTTGAGAGGAGACACTTGCCCAGTGGTAAGACAGTCATGGGTTGCAATGATCATGTAGACCCTCTTGCCTACAACCATTTTACATTTATACCTTCGCAGTAAGAATACCTTTGCAGATGGCAGGCCCGTATAACATAAATGACCCGAACAAACATCCTACTAATATAAAAAATTTGAAAGTTTGAGGTTGTTTAGATTTTTATCTTTCCTTCACGGATCGTTTGACAGATTAAGATGAAACTTTGCACACAGATAGACCACATTCAGGAAAAGAACATAGATTAGACTTTATCCCGATAGTAGGTTCCCCGGGGGTGACGTGTACGTTTACATGCTTGGATGGTTGCGTTTTCTTCACGTGCTCTCTTGAATTCTCTCATCTAGATTACAATCTGGGATAACACATAGACTTTTTATTAAGACATGACGCGGGTGGAGAGAAACTAGTCGATCATATAAATCTGCCCAATGCGCTGATAGACACCCTCAGTGTTAATTCTTATTTAAGGTATTGTTATATTTACGATAAAAATGTATAATGATGTCGTTCGATCAAAATGAGTACTGCGTGTTTCGTAACAGATAAGTAATCGTTCGAAGGATTTCTGAATTAGAAGTTTTGGCGAACTATCAACTGTCACGAAATGTCTGAATCATTTTGGTTTGTAAAACAAAGGAATATCTAGGCGTGGCCGAAATATCTAAAATGTAGACAACACAGTGAAATTATAAAATTACAGGTTATCACGCAAAATTGTAGCAAGCACCTAGATTTTTTTTTACATAGAATAAGTTAATGCTTGACAATGATGGAAACCTGGTGGAAAGTGGCGATGATGACTCAGACGTTGGACTTAGTATGCCTATACGTACTACGTATGTTTAGTAACATTCAGTATATTTTATGTAGTTTATAATAACTGTGAAGGAAAACATCGTGAGGAAACCTGCATGCCGGGGAGGTTGGTTCAAACGTGTGTGAAGTTTGCCAATCCGCACTTGGCCAGCGTGGTGGACTATGGCCTTACCCTTCTCATTCATAGAAGAAACCCGTGCTCAATAGTGGGCCATGATGGGTTGAGATGCTGAGATCTTATTCATTCCATTTCATATTTATTGCCAAATCATGGGTATGTGTAGTTTACATAAAAATGTCTTTTAACTAAATGGTAACGCAGGGCAAAAAATATTGTAATAATTTTCAAATTATTACAGTATTATTAAATATTAATTTATTACAGTTTTATTATCTTATAAAAAAAATGTCGTTATTTTTATATTATGTTATTATATAAAGTGTTGCATTGTTCAAATAATAGAAATTAAAAAATTTGTTCGTTACCTGGTCTGTGTAACGAGCGGCCCGGGTTCGTATCTTCCGTGAATTAGGATATGTAATTTTCAAGTGACGTAGATATTACAAGTTACTGTAACAATTCGTACTTACCAGGCGAATAATTCACCAATTATGGCCTATATTCCTCAAATTGTGAGGAGTCTGAAGCCCAGTAGTGGGATAGAAAGTTGTTTATTTAATTTCTCTAAGGAAAACTAACAGATACATTACAATAATATGCTAAATTATATTTGATACTAAAGGCTAATTATAAAGCTAACTATTACTAAAGAATTTTAATTAGGGAAAAAAGCCCATAACAATTATAGTTTTGTTTTTTTGTCTGTCTTTGCGTGATGTTCCAATCCATTACATTCTAATGTATGGATAACATGTTAATTTTTATGTATTTTAATATAACTTACTAGTTCCCGCCCGCGGCTTCGCCCACGTGGTAAGTTTATAAAAAGTATATTGTTTATTATTCATAGCTATTCCCGATATATCCCGCTCCTTCCCTCTCATGCGCATCGAAAGAGACAGCGTGCGCTGCTAATTTGACGCGATTTGCTAAAATCACTCATAACTCAAAGTTATGGCCACATCAAAGCCACCGCACTGCGTTCGCGCAATTTTATTGTTGGTAAATGTTGATAACTATTGTTCTTTCTGTTCCATTTGTTCTTCCATTTGTTCTTTCAATCCATCCATTCTCACAAACTTTCGCGTTTATAATATTAGTAGAATCTTGCATTAAAATATATACAAAACCAAGAACCGTCTTCAAGCTCGTTTCGGTGAAGCAGAATCGTGAAGGTTAGTTCTAAATTGACTTTAAATTGAGGCAAAAACCACAATTACAAGACTGCTACCGTTATATACTTACTCGAGCACGTGAGTAGTCTGTACGTCATTTTCTGCACATTAAATTTAGCACTTGTGGGGTTTTACCATATTTTACTTAGCATTCAGAGTGAGAAATATATTTAGGTATTATGGTGTTCTTTCATACTTATGGACGCCTGGTAGCTGTTTTGACGATTCGGTAATTTTGGCATCGTTCGAGCATAGAGACGAAGATTTTACTGATATTATAAAAACGGAAAGTTTGTGAGGATGGATGGATGTATGTTATTCCTTCACGCAAAATCTACTGAACCGATTTGAATGAAATTTGGTACAGAGATAGATTACGGTCTGGATAAACACATAGGTTACTTTTATCAACATATTATAAGGCTGGAAAAGTTAGGATAGGCCCTACTTTTTAGCATATGTCATGTTTTTATTTGTATTACGATGGAAATAAAATATATTGTATATTTTTTATTATGAATTTTACAACGAATGAAAGCGGTACTCAACTCGTTCAAAACGTGGATAGAAACCAAAAATGGTAAAATATATATGTATATATATATATATTCATACCATAAGTGAAATAGTAAACTACCAATATCCTTACTAATACTATAGACGCGAAATTAACTCTGTATGACGGTTAATTGTTCACGTCTCAACTACTGAACCGATTTTGATGAAACGTTGAAGGGTGACGAGGTGTACCACGTGGACGCAGTCGCGAGAAAAAGAATAAAGATACGAGGAAATAAAATAGAGATACATACAATATTTTCCTAAGGTTTCTAAGGTATATATTTGCAACAAAAACATATTAATTGTATGTACACTCCATTTGATTTTTAATTTTATAGTATTCATAAAATATTGATATCATTATTCAACTTTAAAAGCTGTTTTGGTAAAGTGTGAATAAAAATAAACACATTTTTCTTATGTTGTATATTATTAATCTTTTAAATGTTAATCGCCGGCAAATTAGAAGCTAGGATAATAAAGAGATATTGAAATTATATTTAAATATATTGTCATTCAATAATAACACATATATAATTAGTATGTGTGATAAGATAGATAAATATTGTTAAATGTATTTTTATGTTATATGTTAATAATTATAATTAAATCAAATATACATTTATAAACCAATCAAAATAAACGTGAATATGTAAAAATAATTATCACTGCAAACCATAATTTTCCCACTGCTGAGCTGTCACTCACAATGTGAATGTCACTCACATAGTCTACCCTGGCCAAGTAAATATTGATCTCACACACCTTTTTCTAACTTCACACATTTATTATTAATTTATTTTTTATCATAGGAACATAGGAACAGCATACGGAGCTGTTTTCTTCGCGATATACCGTTACTGAAGCACCAAATATTTCTCCCAAATATATTCTAGTACAGACGGCGATCAGTTACAGACTAATGCATTAATTTAAGGGAAAAATGTTCCTCCACACATATTATCTGTTCTTGAGCAAACACCAAAATTAAGTTGAACTCAGTTATAAATCAAAGTACTGTACAGAGTTAAAGGGATTTCCGCGATCTGTTCAAATCAAGTTTTTAGTTAGCGAGGGATTTTATGATTAATTTTTCATTGAAAGTACATTTCCGTACTCAAAGACCTTGGTATATTTTGTTGACGAAGTTTGACCAGACAACTTTTACAGATGGCGGAATGTTGAAAATAAGAAAAGTAACGAAAAAAATGGCGGTAAACAGTTGGGAGATACATATATTATTGTATACAATGATTGTATAACTACATAATATATGTAATCGGGTTTTAGAAAATCAAATTATTAAATGAAAATTAGCTCATACGGTTTTTTGGGTTATTTTTGAGGTTCTGTTTAATAATTAAGGTAATATTCATAAGAATATTCAGTTTCTTCACAAATTTTTATTTAATTATAACAGTTTAAAATTTTATGTAAGTTCAAGTTATTATAATTACACCAAGACACAAAACAAATATTCGTGCTCATCACAGACATCTTTGTTCTGAGTGGGGATGAACCCACGATCTCCGGGTTAGAAGTCTGGTTTACTAACCACTCAGCATCAGGCCAGTCAAATGACATCCCATGACTATACGATATTTTGATATAAACACGTAGTTTTTATTATTTTAAACTTACTTATATTTGCTTTCACATTTTGTTTATCAGTTGTAATTTTCGTGAATCGATTAGGGTTGTCAACTTTTATTTACAAAAAAATAGAGTGTATATTATTTCAACGGAGTAAAGGGTAACTGACTTTTAAAAAAGATATAATTTACTGAACATTTTTTAGAATGAAATATGAATATATAAATTTTATGTAATAAAAAATGAAAGCAATATAAAATAAAAATATATAATTTAAATTAACTGTAAAAATGAAACATATATGTATACATAAAATTATGCATTATATATGAATGACTGGCTACTTCAGTTAAAATTGTGTAAAAAAGAGTATTTTACTGTACTCTGTTAGTGTTATAGATTACAGAGGACGCATACATAATAATAGTATAATACTCTATTTTAAAGGTTGGCAACCCTAGATTCAATCGTACATTCCTCTTATTGTTTTTGAGCAGATACAAATCTAGAACAGTACAAATTGTTCGTGGTTCTAGTTCACGGTCTGTGGTAATCAGGTGTTAATATCTCTCGGTCGAAGATTAGTCAATTATGACCAAAGAAATCCGGCGAGAGGGAAATGCGTGGCTTGGGGTTCTTTGAAACGGTTTTTAAGTTTGATAAAAGGTTCCGTACCCACGTTGTTAAAAATTGTATACGTTATTCCAGAGTACAATCTATTGAAAGTTCCGTATGTTGATAAAATGTAGTATATATGACAGGCCGTTGACAGGCCGGTTGGTCTAGTGGTTAGTGAACCTGACTACTACACCGGAGGTCGTGGGTTCGATTTCCACCCAGGTCAAACTTTTCTGTGATGAACAGAAATGTTTGTAATGTGTGTCTGGGTGTGTAATAGAAATAACTATTTAAGTATGTATTTAAAACGATATATGTATGTTTATCAGTTGTCTGTTCACCATAGCACAAGCTAACGCTTAGTTTGGGGTCAGATGTCCGAGTGTGAGTTGTCCAGATAATAATATTATTATATGTATGTTATTCCAGATAATAATCTATCCTTGTGCCAAATTTCATTCAGATCTGTTCAGAGGCTTTTGCGTGAAAGAGTAACAAATGTCAAACCATCCATCCATCCATCCGCACAAACTTTCGTATTTATAATATTAGTAGGACTAGCCTTAGCCCGCGTGGTATGTTGTTAAAATGTAGCTGCAGATTATAATCTATTTCTATGCCCTATTTCATCCAGATTTGTTCAGTAGATTTTGCGTGAAAAGTAAACAAACTCCATCCTCAATGGTTTTGATGTTTTATTATAGAAACTAGTCTCCACCTGCGACTTAGACAGACAGAGACATGAAAATCCATTCATGTTTGTTCCACTTTCACGCAAAAACTACTGAACAGATCGGAATAAAATTGGGCACAGAGATAGGTTATAATCTGGTAAATAACTAAGTAACTTTTAGTCAACCGGTTTTATTTACCTATCAATCGAAACCCGCGGTAGCGTGCTCATCCAAAGATCAAAGAAACGAGCTCGCAAAGTGTATACAGGAGTCAACTCAAGCTATGAAGGTACGTAGCTCCAATATATAAATATGTATACGGAACCAGATTATCTGCAACCGTCTCTCACTTAACCAATCTTATGAAATAACAAGTGATCAATTTGCAATCAGAGCTGGAACTGAAATCATGAACTGTATCATTGAATTAACATTACATTTCCAACTACCTTCGTAATAATGAAGGTATTCCGCTTTTTTACGTCGGCAACGTGTCGCTGATGCTTCTGGTATGATGACGTCTAGGACGTTAAAAAACTGTGACGAAAAATAATATAGTACTTAAAGCGTTGATAACTCGGCGATTTGTTTCGATTGTAGGCGATCGAAAAAGTTAGTCAACATCGAGCAAGGATGTCTCCTGCCAAGTGACCGGGCACCGGTAGTGACAAACAACCCATAAACGGAACAGCTTCGATACGTAAAGCAGTCGGTCCTGGTTGTTATCGTTAGATAGCAATCGTTAAGCCATATCGGAGATCTTCGGGTAGTATAAGAATTTTCGTCACTTGGGATGGCCACTTTTCTACCAATCCGCATTGGAGCAACGTGGTGGATTCTCTAGGCCTCCTCAGTGGAGAGATATATGCTCATTAGTGGGCTATCAATGGGTTGAAGCCATAATACAGTACTTAGAATACGGCCATCTTGCCCCAAAGTAATCGTTATGGTGAAGTCAACTTCTTCTTCTCAACTTCTAATGATTTTCCATCAACACAAACCGCTGTTCTACAAGTACAAGCGCTCCAATTAGTTCCAAGCTATGGTAACATTTCACCATTGTGACCCATCACTGTCCCACTACTGGGTTCGGTGTCTAATATAGTGAGGTATACAGTGTAGCCAAGTGCGGATGGGTGGACTTCACACACCTTCGATTCCTCACGATGTTTTCTTTTACTGTAGCAAGTGATTATAAATTTCTGATACGCACATTTCTAAATAACAGATGTGCGTCGATTTGAACTCAGGACTTCCTATTTGAGAGACCAAAGTTCAAACCATTGGTCCATCCTTATTATGGAGTCATTTACTAGTTATTGAACGTTATCTAAATTATTAAAAATTAATATTCAATGCATTGGACATTAAAATCGACTTCACACATTATCATTGTAATCCACGTTAGATTCATCTGATAATGACATTATTAAACACTTCTGTTATATTATAAAATCTTGATTGAATCCCAAGTATATGCATAAATGCGTTAGTACGACCGGTTTTTTTTTCATTTGACAAATCTTCAAGTCAATTGTGAATAGGTTTCTCTAAGTTAGTGCGCTTTACCATCGAAGCTTTCATCTCCACTTACCATCAAGTGGGATCGTATTCAAGCAACTTATTTATGGTAAAAAAAACATTTTCGTTTCGAGGTTAAAAATATTTTTTTATATTAAATAAAAAGCGCTTGTCTATAAAACCACCTGATGGTAAGTGGCGACGTAGCCTTTGATGGTGAAGCGCACTAACTTAGCAAAAGCCTATTCACTCTTGACTTGAAGACATTTACATTATAATTAAAAAAATACCGACGCGGGCAACATATTCCATTCCTTCGCAGTGCGGATAATGAAGGACGAGGCGAAACACGACGTTAATACCGGCGGCATGTTTACGACGAGACTAATGCTCGCCGTTGGTGGGCTCGTTCGATGGTGGAACGACGCTGGGGGAATTAACTCATGTAATTCCTGCGCACACTGTCCAAAGTGTATCCTATAGAATATTGAGAGGGTGGCAACTCTGCGCCTATGCTCGATACTTTTGATTTTGGTTTTAACCAATTTTGTGTCACCAATAAGCCTTTTAGCACGCCTCTGTACTTAATAAGTAAAGGTAAAATTGTACATCTTTCTACGAAAATTACGCAGAAGGAGGTCTATGAAATTTGTTACAGTTAAAGTTCCCACGGAGAAAGTGAAAATATTACACACACTACGATGCATTTCACACACTGACGTTTGACAACTTCAATAGTGTCAATGTCAAATTAAGTTTTTTTAATCTACGGTTGATTTTCAACAGACAAGATCTTTAGTTATTATAATTGTTAATAAATTAATGTTTTCTTTTACGTGTTTATGCGTCAACCAACGTGCCAATTTTGAATCGGGGTTGGAGGGGTTAACGCGTCGTCCCTCGAAGGAGTGGAATAAGTTGTCCACGTCAGTATTCTCGCTTGATTAAAATGTCTTCAAGTCCAAAGTGAAAAGGCGTTTATTAAGTTAGTCTGCTTTGCCATCAGCGACTGCGTCACCACCTACCATCAGGTGGTATAGTTGTCAAGTGCTAATTTATAGAATGTAAAAACGAAGACCGAAGAAGATCGGGAAGACAAAGAAATATGGGTACAACATTGTTGGCTGGCCAATATTGAACTAGAATTTTGAATAACGATGGGGCGTTTACACTTCAACACAAAACTAAAAGTAATGATCATAAAGTTATTGTGAGTACCCTTAAAGTATAGTGTAAAGCACCGTATGCAAAGTTAGTACTAAACTCTCGTAATCGTGAACTACTGCGTCTCCGGAAGCCGACTAAAGTGCTGACATACTGTAGGGTTGTCACGCTGAATTTATTTTCACGTTCATTATTCTTCTGTCCTATAAATAATATATGTTATACTTTTATTAATTTTATTATAAAACTTAGTAGTGTATGTATGTATATTTGTATGGACATATATTTATATATTTTGTTGTTAAGTGTTTGGGTCACATCTTACAAAGCTTAATTAGACCTCTTTCCTCTTACGTTACGCAGCTGAAATTTTGCAGTCCTGATGACGTACGTGAAGCAAACGGTTCCAATTATCGGGTACTCGGTACTCTGGGGTCCGGGTTTGAAACCGAGGGCGCGCACTTCTGATTTTTCGGAGTTATGTGCGTTTTAAGCATTTAAATGTCACTTGCTATAACGGTGAAGAAAAACATCGTGAGGACACCTGCATGCCGGGGAGATTGCAAAACTCAAGGGTGTGTGAATCTGCACTAGGCCAGCGTGATTGATTATGGCCTTAACCTTCTCATTCAGAGAAGAGTCCTGTGCTCAATAGTGGGCCGTGACGGGTTGATAAGACTCGTAAGTGCCAACCCTAGCAACAATAAGCCAGCCATTACGCGCACAGTGGTGCACACAAGTTCGCCTAGCTCGACCTTGACCTTTAAAGATGCGCCGTATTTGCATATAGCCTGCGATTGTTGCAACTGGTTTCCGACAACTGGTTTCGGTTGGCAAGTCGAGCTGCACTTTGACAATTGGTCAGCGTGGACTGTGGCCACGGGGAGGAGACTTTAGAATAGGACCAGCTGGACGTTCTAGTAGCTGTGTCAAGCTTTAACAAGGCATTTGGTCGGCTTGAAGGGCTATGGTCTGTGCTCTTCACTCGAAGATCAGACCTGAACGGCGATTATATATCATGCGGTGGCCAGATTTCTCCTGGGCACGAGTTTCTTAGCATTGATGTAGCGTGGCAGCGTAGGCTTCACCAAAGCTCCACTGGATTGAGATTAAAGAGAAATCTTGACGAAAGGTTTTATGCTTGGAAGCCTCCTTAACGATTGTTATATTAATAATAGAACCAGGACTAAATATTTCACTTGCCCTTCCAACACACTCGTCTTACCAAATCTTGCCATCTTGTTTAAAACCACTTCGGAGAGACACAAGCCACCGGGTTTAACTGAGTCTCTAGAAAAATGTCGTTTCGTTATGGGCCACGACAAACGCTAATTCAAAAATATATGGTAATAACGTTTATTTAGGAAAAAAAGTCTCCATATATGTATTTCTGCACCAAATATCATAAACATTTGTGAAATAGTGTTAACGATAAAATAAAAGGCATTTGACTCGAGGTTAACTCCAATGGGCGGGCAAAGACGGCAATGTAACCTATTTAGTTCTTTGTTTGCAAGTAGTGGGTTTGATTCTCTGTCGTATCTCGGCGGATTATGGAGATATTTATGTAACGATGTGAAGGGATATGAGTTTTTTAACGTTTTATAAATATGTATTTATTTTATTATTATTATACTAGCTGTGCACGCGACTTTGACCGCATGGAATTAAAAAAAAGTTACATAATTTATTGGCCAGTTCGCAGATTTTACCATATGTTATATATATATTATAATTCTAAAATAAAAATAAATTAAAACACCCCATATTACATCAGGTATCTGCTAGAGAAAGTCCTATCAAAATCAGCCCAGCTGTTCCGGAGATTAGCCGGAACAAACAGACAGATAGACAAGAAATGTAAAAAAAAACATTTCAGGTATACATATGTATGTGCCGTATACATGCATTAAGTAAAACCGGGTTATTATAATTTTACAAAAAGGCACTCCAATTTCATTTAATTTATAGACTATTTAATTTCACATAAAAACTGTTCTACGCGATGATACTGAGATATTCAGTATCTGATAAATTTCTTAACACAATCATTAACATGCTAATTGCGAAATACGTTTATTTTGACTAAATTAACTAAATTAATGAAATCAGTTGTAATAGATTAACCGGAGAATTAGCGTGTTAATATCATTGTAAAGGTAAATTTTATGCTTACTTTTTGTAATAAATGTGTAATTAAAATTGATTGAATCAATTGTTTACGTTAGAAATTAATTATCGTTTGCTTCGTTGAAGGAAAATATTGAGAAGAACACTACACTCTTGATCGTTTCTGATACTCTCAAATGATTGTTCCAATCAGCACTTGACAAGCGTGGTGGTGCGTCTTTAAAAAGGCGGCCTTTTCACATACAAGTGATTCTAGGTAACCTTTTGGCAGACTGTAAAGAATAAGATAGAAATGTGACAAACAAAAGTGTGTGTAAGTGTAAGAAATGCCTAGTGATGAGTGATAAAGGTAGTAACTTAGGATTTAAAAAAAAAATATTTTTTTTTCTTAAAGGTTTTCGCTAAACTTTATAACATTTCATGTAAATAGTAGTTGATATTTTCTTTTAATTTCTCAGCCAGTCTATAACAATTTATGCGGTGCATGTTTTTTTTAATTGTTTTTACTCTATGAGCTAGTAATTGCGGAGGAAAGTCTAAGTGAGAGGGCTTTCTTCAACAGACGCAAAAACGTACATCAGACTGCTGTGTTAATGGAATAATATTAATCAAGTAATAATTGCTTCGTGGCCTAAGTAAAACATGTGGCACAAAGACTTTAGCATGACATAAAAAATATGCGTCAAATTGTCGAAGAAACTTGCGACTTTTTTATTTCTGTTTGCGTCTATTTGTCGTGTCGCATGTGTCATATGACTCAAAATCTAATAAATTCTGGGATTAGAATAATAAATGTTTATTTTTTGTCTCTTTTTTTGTGCATATGCGAACAGAAGAAAATTGTAAAATTGTACTTATGTATCTATTGTACACAGAATCCTACTATTGATAAACCTACATATACAATATAATGCTTTAAGAATTTTATTAAATTCAAAAATAATTACAAAAATTCACTTACTGGGGTACAATTCAAAGTAAGTACAATTTATAGGTAAGAAAAA
This sequence comes from Asbolis capucinus, assembly GCA_018249125.1. Taxonomy (NCBI): domain Eukaryota; kingdom Metazoa; phylum Arthropoda; class Insecta; order Lepidoptera; family Hesperiidae; genus Asbolis; species Asbolis capucinus. Next base: position 13,004 of record DWJZ01005973.1, read on the forward strand.
AGCTTTAAAATACTCTGCACATTTTTTACAAAAATATTTATATATAAGTTGACTTTGCAGATAAACAAAAATTCTTGGAAATTTAATAAGTGAGATGTAAAGTTTTAAGTACTGGATGTGGCACTAGTGACATTAGTATTTATGTTGTTCATAAAAACGTTTTATTTTTAATAAACTGGGTGTTGTTTTTATTACTACGTTGGATTATGTATAAATCTAAATGAACATATATACTTATATGAGCTATTTTTTTATTGTTTTGATTTTGTTTGAGTTTTCATGAATTGTTATGAAATGAAATTAAATTGGAGACGATAATGTTATTTTACTGTAGGTTATTATAGTTTGATAATATATTATTTTAGAAGTCTTTTAAATTTATTGGTAGTTTTAGCATTTTTAATGTTAATAGGCAATTTATTGTAAATTTTAAATTCGATAGACTTTATACCATAGTTTGTACTAGGTCTTC
>DWJZ01005974.1:0-13475 GCA_018249125.1 Asbolis capucinus
CAGACACACAGAACAAACATTCCTGCTCATCACAGAAAAGTTTGACCTGGGTGGTAATCGAACCCACGACCTCCGGTATAGTAGTCAGGTTCAGTAATCACTAGACCAACCGGCCTGTCAACTGTTGTATTACAATATCCATTAAGTACCTATTATATATATTTCAATTACTGTCTTAATAAATTAAGAAGATTTTCTATTTTTATTAGTTTGTATGTGTTAGTAATTTTCAATAACTATGCAATATTTATTTATAAAATGGTGTTTATACATATGTATAGGTTTTTTTTGTACTGATAGGAATGTTGTGCGGATGTTTGTGGTTCGTGTTGCAGTGTGTATGTGTGCATATGTGTGTATGGGTGCCGGACTGTTTGCCTGTACTGAACCATAATTTCTGAAAGGTTTTTCATTGTGAAGAAACGGCGAAAGAAACTCATCAGTACATGTTTTTTTCCAATTTACCACTGTTTCTGAAAGGTTTCTCACTGAGAACATACGGCGAGAGAAATTCCTCAACACATCTTTTTTTCTAATTTACCACTGTTTCTGAAGAGATTCTCATTGAGAAGAAACGGCGTAAAAAAGCTCCTCAGCATATCTTTTTTCTAATATACCACTGTTTCTGAAAGAGTTTCTGTTGAGAAGAAACTGCAAAAGAAACTCCTCAGCACATCTTCTTTTTCCAATTTACCACTGTTTCTGAAGGGTTTCTCATTGAGAAGAAATTGCGAAAGAAACTCATCAGCACATCTGTTTTTCCTATTTAATATGTTCGACAGCTAGCGTTATCCGCCGCGTCGCCAATCTACCGCGGCTTCCTGACGGACGTGGACTGCCGCTGGGACGTGATCTCGGCGTCGGTGGACGACCGCACGCGCGAGGAGCGCGGCGAGATCCCGCTCGACACCAACAAGTTTCGGATTCATAAGTCGCGTTATGATTCTATCGACTCGTACCTTTCGCAAGAGCATGAGAAGTGAGTTTTATAGAATTAATAGCTTTGCGTTACTATATTGGCGTACAGTTTCCAGTCCTTTTTTATTTCGTCACTTCCGTCCAGCAACTCTGGAACAATTCCTAACCTGTTCCACATTCAAATTTGAAATGATAGAACAATTTTTTTATCAAGTCATACATATATGTACATACAATGTTTTATGATTGTTAAAATGTAATATATCAGCCTATGGTGAACTTTAATATTGACTTTCATCATTTATTTTGACCCCATCAAGACCTTTTTTCGCGATAAAAAGTTGGATGTTCTTTTTCAGTTATAGTTGAGCTCTATCTCTGTACCAATTCTTATCTTGCGTGTCTCGTCGGCGACTCACTTTACCTTCCATACAGATTAAACAAGAGACTGGCGTATCCAATAATCTATTTGACTTTAGTTGCGTTTGTCCGATCGTTTGTAATATTGTATAATAAAAAATATATGTTTAATATTTGAACAACAGATACAACGACATCGAGATAGTGCACGACCCCGCCATCTACCGGCGGCTGCGCGAGGGTGGTATCGACCACCCGCTGGCGCTGCACGTCGCGCACCTGTTCATCCGGGACACGGTCTCGCTCTTCTCTGAGAAGGTCCACCAGGATGACGCCAACGACACGGACCACTTTGAGGTTAATATCAGTAAATGAACACACCATATATTGCTACACGCGAAGATTCTCCAGTGGCAAAACACAATAACACATAACCGAGAAATGCTGTACCCGGTTGGCCGAAGAACCCTGGACGCCTGTTTTCGCAGCCGGGGTCTTATTTTTATATAAAATAAGTTAATGCTTGACATCGATCCCACCTGATGGAAAGTGGTGATGATGTCTAAGATGTTGGAAACACTAACTTAGTAAATGCCTATTCACTCTTCTCCCACATCGTACTTTGGTGGGAACACTGTCGCAGGCAAGTTATTCCATTCCCTTGCGGTACGAATAATAAAAGACGAAGAAAACCGCTTCGTTCGGACCGGTGGTAGAATATCATTTAAACTCAAAATATTTGGACACTGCATTTGTATATACTATAGAAGGCACAAATTTTATATTTTGCTAATATATACCTGACCTTCAAATTCTGACTTTCACTTGTAAAAAAAACTCACCAAGCCACATAAAGTATCTACACGTCAAACAGAACTCCACCAGTTCAGTAGATCCAGTAGGTAACGGGATGGTAAACTGCCTTTCTTAGATGAATTGATCTACCGTGAACCGATAGTAAACTCTCACACGCCGTCTATAGAAAACCAGCTCACACTGACAGGTACCCACTCGTATGAGCAGACTCCCATCACCATCCCTTTCATCTGTTATCGGTGCCCAGGTCGCTTGTCAACCGTATCTTGGATTTGTGCGACTACCAGCATGTGAACTCCGAACTGAATCATGTGAGACTTGTGTTAGAGTGCAACGGCTATAAACGGAGACAAAGCCTACGGTTAAGGTTAATAAGTAAGAATGTGCATCAGAGACCGCTGAGCATGGAACGGTTTTCAGTCCACTTGCCCTACGTCAAAGGTGTTACACCTTGGAATATTTCCTATCCTATCCGTTACATTACTGTACTTGTGTTACTATAACGGATAGGATAGGAAACATTCCAAGATCGAAATACGACATAAGGACGTTCTTCCGTTCACCTACACAAGTGAGGGACTTTCTACGTACACCGAAAGATAAAGATGCACTCAACATGCCAGGTGTGTACATGGTGCCATGTGACTGTGGCCAGAATTACATAGGAGAAACAGGAACGAATGTCGTGACCAGAATTTCAGAACATACGTAGCATCAAGAACGTGGACAGCAGAGGACAGGCCATAGCTGAACACGCCCTTAATTCACGCCGACTCATTTCATTCGGTTTGAGAATTCTACCAAACACGCGAGAGAAAAGTACTACGCAAGATAAGGGAAGCCATTGAAATAAGTTGCCACCCTAATTATACTCGAGACATTGAATGGAAGGTTCCTCAAGCCTGGAAACTAATTCTTGAGATGGTATCAGAATCCTGCTTGCCAGACGTCGCAAAACTGGACACTGTCAGCGTATGTATGTATATAAACTGGTGCCTGGTAACACAATGGTGACGTATTCGAAAATGACTGAGGCGCTCTGGACTAAGCCGACGAGACAGCATTACTATCGCAGAGCGCGCGGGTGGTTCGCGCCCTGGAACGCAGTCGCAAGCGTCTTACGATCCATGCTTTTTGTACACTCAGTTTGGAAACCATCAAAAATTGTATGAATACTAGCTATTTCCCGCGGACTATGTCCATGTAGAATTTTTATTCCCTATTTCATCTCCCCGGAGGTACAAATTTCAAAAAAGTTACAACAAATTTTAATATAAACTTTTAATAAAAATAATTTTATCACCAATACGTATAACTTTTTCTTTATATAACTTCGATAATGGCGACCATCCTTTTTTCATTAGAACCGTTTCAGTGGCTTGGGTGCTAAAAAGTAACAGACAGATAGAGAGATTGACTTACTTTTGCAGTAATATTAGTTATAGTAGGATATCTTAAACAAAAATGCAGTTTTAATGAAATAAACAATATTTTCAAAAGTATATTTTCAATAAAAGGTAAAAGGTATAATTTATAAGTAGTTCTCCAAGTACCCGAAAGAGATTTGTTACAGCCCTTAGATATTCTTTACATATCATAATAATTATTAATGTACCTTACAATACAAAAAATATTTCAAATATCACAAGATGAGTTGAGGATGGGCCTTATTCTATTAAATTATTTAACAATTTCGATCGTGATTACAAATTATTTATTCCCAGTTAAACTAATCATTAATTAAATACATATATTCATATTAATTAAATATTGTATTATTCTAGCTTATGTAATAATTATTGTCTTGATTTTAAAACTCATCACAAATTTTACCTTAATATTACAAACTTATGTCGAATTGTAAAATATATTTGTACTGTCATAATGCCTCTAAAATAATAATACAAAATTATATATAATAATACGATACATTATTTTGCGACAATATGAGTTAGACGAGTTTGTTATAAACAGCAAAAACAATATATACGTATATGTCTATAAATATTACATTAACGAAATAATAATTTCAAAAATGTGATTATTTTCATTTTATAAATTCATATCAAATGTAATAACCGCAGAATACATTAATAACAATAAGTGTAGAAACAAACTAAATACTAATTTGAAATATACAAACGATTATTCAAAGTTTTCATAATTGTAATAAACTTTCAGAAATTTGTTATTAATTTATAAATATAATACATTCTATTGAAGAGAAGACAAATATATGTATAATACTATTTATTAACAATCAATAATAAATCAAATCAAATTCTCAAGTTACTAAAATAATTACACTTATAAATCTGGTCATGCAGATATTATGGTTAATAATTACTTAAAATTAATTATAATTAAAGTCTTGGCAAGTAATTAAGTGATTTTTAAATCACTGAAAATTCTTCCTATGTCCATAACCATTATAGACCTTAAAATGCTTTAGTTTAAGTCATAGACAAAGAATGCTAAAGACTAATCATCATGCCACGCATCTAAAATAAATTATTAAATTATAAAAAACTAAAAAAAAAAACTTTTTTAAATATTCAAACGTGGAATATAAAGAAATTTTATTTAATTAGATGCAAAGTTGCTCAAAAAGTAGCAGAGTTTGTTAAGAGTATTTACTCTGCTCCAGTTTGAAGCAAGCAATACTTCAGACTACTTTAATTGAAAGATACTATATTAATGATTCGTCAGTAGAATTCATTGTCTTTGCCCTAAAATTATTAAGGTGTAGCTGTTTGCTTTGTGAATCAAAATCTCAATTCGTATTTATATTATCACTGATATGGCTTTCTTTACACTACACAGTTTACAAACTGAACAATTTTTAATTTGATATATAAACTGTCACTTTTGGCCATGGAATCGTATTGTAAATCAATTTTCCTTTTATACCCTTGAAAATACAATGAAAACATGATATACTTTTATATTAATATTTGATTTTAATTGGCATAGGCTTCAATATTATTTGATTCACAACTTTAAAAAAAGTAAAAATTAAATATTAAAATATTTTAAATGCTTCGTAAATAGCAAGAGTAAGGATACCTTTTAATGAAATCTTAACCCTAACATTGTTTTGTCTAAATGATGACAAGAACGAACAACCCCAAAGATTTTTGTAACGCTTCCATATTTCATTCACACTTTTAAGTGTCCATCAAAATTAACACACGCTTTGTAATTCAATGTTTCTCCTTTAGATTCACTTTCACTTAAATTTAATTTCAAGTCTTCAGCATAGAGGTATATTAAGAACACACTAGAAACATACAAAATTACATGAATGCTAGAGTTTTATGCATTAATCAGTGTGCTTCAATTATTCTTTGGGTTATTTATTATATTAGGCGGCGTCTGCTTTAGAAATGTCCACGAAAAACACTTCTTAACAGATATTATGAGTGAGAAATTCATGTTATACAGGTTATGGATCTAATCCATTAGTTATTGTTATCACAAACACTGCTATAATCGGCACTGTCATCTTTGCTTATGCTAAAATCACTTTAATCAATTTACAATTACTTTTTTACTATTCCATCTAAATGCTGTAGTTGCTTCGATCGTGCAGTTTCACTTTTTGTAATATAAGTATCGTAGAATTCATTTTCATCGTCTACAACTTCTAAATACTTGCATTCTTCATCGCTATCATTTTGTCGAACTGCTTGATAGCTATTCATATTTCTTTCGTCATCACCAGAGTCACTTTTGTATGCTTCGTTTGTTTCTTCCTCAACTTTTGGAGCTATTAACGAACCTTTTCTATCGTTGATATGTTTTCTTGCATGATTTAATTCATCCTTCATTTTACCTCTAATATTTTCAACAGAATCAAACATTTTATCGGTGAGTCTGTGACTAAGCTCCTTTATTATATTACTGTGGCCTTTAACAAACGTGTGATTATTTTCAGTTTTTTTATCGGAATCTGATTCACTTCCGTTCAATGGTACCTCACAAGGAGCGTATATGCTATCACTGTCGTTTCTTCGATTCTTGCCCTGTGTTTCTCTTTCTACCCACAAATTGGGCTTAAAATTGAAATTGCAGGGCTTCTTTTTCCCATCACAGGATTTGAACATGACTTTGAAAGTGAGAATATAAATTGTAACTAAAATCAAGATTGTTCCTGCTACAAATGAAAGATACATAATTGCTTGTTCTACAATTGGTAAGATGTTGAGGTATAGTTTGAATCTTTGTTCCATAGATGGTGGTAGCTGGTACATTCGCTGTAACAAATAATATGCTTTTGATAATTGTGTAAAAAACAAATTCAAAATTGTAATACGTACGTATGTTTTAATGATGCGGCAGTATTGTACAATGTACACTTCTATATTCATCTTATACTTTTGCCTAAAACTCGTGTTTTTATGATGCAATAGAAAAATGTGACGTGTGCATTAATTGCAAAAAATATACTTCAAGCGCCATAAAAGACAACTGTTCGTAAATTACGTAATCAAGCTAAGCAGCTTGATTGAAGCAGCAATACTACGGGGAAGCCCCCGTAGTATTGTATATAATTTTACTGTTCCTATAAGGTCAACTCGAAAAGTAACATAAAATATTTTTATAAATAAATGGATCCTTGAAGCAACCTTCAATCGTATATTTATAAAACTTATGTAATTAAAAAAGATCGGTATGTGTTTCATTAGTTACTGGACTTTCAAGTTTTAAATAACACAAGGATATACGAATTAACTTTTTTACATTAAAAATAGTAAAATTGTACGAGCTATAACGATTAAAATCTAATTTTTATGTTCCTGAATGGTAAAAATTTAGGTAGTATTTTACTATTATACCAAATTCAAGTATGGTTATTCGTTCGTAGGATGGTAAGCTTACCAAACTTTTAAATGTACTTGTCCTCAAAATACGAATATCATATCCAAAATACCGTGTAAATACAATATCATATCTACCACGTTCTAGGAAAAAAATACAGAAGTAATTACTTACAATATCGAACCACAACATAGGGAGGTACATGTTGGCGAATCTCTCAGCGTTTTTGATGGAGGAAATGTCTCCAAGAGCCATATTAATTTGTATTTTCGCGCTGACATCTAGGGGAAGTCCCGATTCTGGTTGTACCCACATTCTGAAATAGATGATTATATTTAAAAAATCATAGCCTTTTATAAAATGTCTTTCTTCTCTTTATTATATCGCCATCGGTGAAACCTTTATTATTACTGATTTACATAGATAAAGGTGACCCCTTCACATCATCTGGTCGTTCTTTATTAAATGGATTGTCATGTAAATATAAGGTGTAATTAAGTCCAAAATCAACTTTCCTAATTACCAGAAACGAAGGAAATACCCACAAGATTTTGTAAATTAATGGATTTTGGAACGTGCCATAAGAAACATCGTAACATTGCTTGCACATTTGAGAGAAAAACTTCTCATAAGTGTCTGAAGTTTGGTAATCAGCATTTGGCCAGGTGGATGATCTGTCCTCAAATTGATGAAAGGAGACCTGAGCCCAACAGAAGAGAGTTATGATTTTGATGATACCGTAAGAGAACTGATTAAAGCTATACCTGGTCTCGTGTTTTTCCTGGTCGGGCGTGAGACCCTCCACTTTACTGAAGAGCACATCATCCCCTTTATAAAAGTGGGGATAGGATAATGCGATGGGGAATCCATAATAGCACTCGGTGACATCGATGAGGCCTTCTGGGAGACATTTACCTATTAAAGGAAAACACATAGTAAGTTTAGGATGTAAATAAAAATTTAAGCATCATTCGTTTCTGTGGATGCATAATGTATTTATGAACGTGATTTTGTTGAATCACTACTAACGTATTCGAACTAGCAACATTTTTGGTCTTTTTTGATGCACCAGTGTGGTTAGAAATAAAAGTATCTTTAGATCCTACCAGACTCCTCTATAGTAACTTTTTATAGTAATAAATTTTATAAACAAAACGTGTTATTTATATTGTAGCTGATATATCTGATAACCAAGTTATAAGATATCGGAGTTCAAGATTAAGTAAGTTAATTTTCCTTTCTTCTCCTTGACATCTTACTTTATCGTTCCATTATTTCTTGATCTTATTGGTCACGCGAGTCTCCAGCGTCTTTTATAAGGAGCATCGCTTTAATTACTTTATACTACTATATAAAATATTTAATTAGGTTAACTTTGTCATTACCATGTCTACAGAAACATTTGTTCTCCTCGTGGACCTTGCCGTTATCCAGCATGTGCTCCGGGAAGGTAAACATGTAAGCTTGTAAGCCGTTCTTCTTTCCTTCTTTCACTGGGATCTGGAATACGATCATAATGATTATAATTTTTATCTGTTTAGCAGTAACATTAAGTCGTTTTACAATAGATATTGATGAAATAAATCTTCTTCGGTATTTTCATATGTCATGTAAAGTACAACATGATGTTGTATACATTTTGAGGTGGCTCGGTATACAGTTGCTTAGTTATTTGACGCAATGTTAACATCTGCCTGTATGTTCATGTGTTTTGGGGAACAATTAAATTTCTTGATCATGATTTTTGATACCTACAGCTTAGGGCAATAAATGTTTCGTTTTGGATTAGGTACCAATTGAACAATGTTGGTGCAGTGCTGTAAGCCATCTTCCAGCATTAGCCAATTGTCTGTGCATCATCAACTACTTGACTCACCATTGGTGCAGCTCGGCAAAGACTCTTCCGGAAGAATAAGATAGACTCATTCTTGGTGAGGCCACCTCTGAACTTAGTTCCGTCCGTCGCGTATTGAACATTAGAACAGTGCTTCCCTTCCCACTGTGGAAGATCAGTAGACCCCCGGTAAGTGTCAATGAGACCAGAGTTCCTGACATCGTCTTCTCCAGTGAAGATGGTCTCATAGTCTCCATCGAAATCGTACATCTGAAAATGACAATTGCAATGGTCATAGAAGGAAACAAAGCTTAGAGCCCGTCCACAAGAGCCAGTACGAGCCTGAGATCGCAAACTCCAATTACTAGTAAAACTACGTCATTTTCGAGATCAGGTTGAATAAGGATATAAATCAATTATTATATGTGCTAGGTTGTTACACATGTTAAGTTAGTTTTAATATGTCGGTTATTATTCCATAAAATATTAATAAATGGTAATCTAATTTATATCTGCTTAGGAACCTTAGTTTATTTATAGGGCCTCTTTCGTTTGGTGTCAAATAAGTCTTTAGTGACTTTTTGGTATAGACTGAGTAATCATGAATTAGTTCTTCCTAATATCGGGGGTGCACGTAAACGCTGACATCAAGATGTTATGTTTACGTCCTTTAGACCTTCGGTTGTATCAAAAACTTGTATTGCGAGGGTTGGCCACCAAACCTAATGCCAATACGTAACAAGTATCGAGTTCGAGTTTGGGCCTATTCAATTACACGCTGGAATTACGCTTGCTATGAGCACTTCATGGAATGAAGTTACTTACCATTTTGATTAATGATGATGAAATAGCTAGTACCAATCAAAAAATAACTACAGTTAACTTACCCGGTCTATCAGTCCCAGTTTATCGAAATATATCCATCCTGGCATGAAGGTGTTCCCCAACGTCATCAGCTCAGACTTGTATCCCATCATGAACTCTCGCGCAGTCATCTTGGCGAGTGGCTGACTATTCGTGAGGCCAATCAGATTGTTTAGACCAAATCGAGTCATGAAGCTCTGTTGAGAAACCACGTTGGCTATGCTCTAGAAAAAAAAACAGATTATTTATAACATTTTCGCTGGTTAAATGTTTTTTTACTGTGTCTATCTAGTCGGCTTTGCTTGGCGAGCAGAATATATTTTTATCGCATTTAAAAAAGTTTTAATACTCAATCAAAAAGTAAGACGAAATGAAATAAGATGAAGCGGAAAAGGAATAAAAACCAAAGTTGGGTTCTTCTTAAATCCCAAAAACCTATAGGTTACTTGAGGTACCTTACTTGATATATACCTTACTTGAGGTAGTTAGGCTGTTTTAGTAATAGCCGTGTTGAAGGCTTTTCAGTGGCTTAAAAACTCCCAAAACTTGGACTGGCTCCTAACCTCTCTACTATTACACTGAAGCAGCGTGGTGGTATGCTTTCGGCTCTTTAATGGGAACAGATTCTATTGTTACCATTATAGTACCCGACCAATAACAATGTTAAATGTGTTCATATATTTCACAAATACTTTTAAACAATAGGTAGGTATTTGATAGGTCGGTATTTGGTCGATCGGTATATGGTATAGGTAGGTTTTTGGTATTCATATGCAAATTTATTAAAATAATTACCAATAACCATGACTAAATTACAATGACTAAATGCTCGCACGCGAGTTTTATATTTTATAAATTAATACGAATTATAAATGACAATACTTAAGAACACAAATTAATAATTCATCCTAAACACCTATGCATTAACAACACTTAACAACCCAAATTAACAATTAATCAAAACCTTCGCATGTAATGAGTTATGAACGATATAAATCAAAATCGTAAATTTTACAAAGTCCTACTTCCTTAAACAAGATAAACGAAATTTAAATAATTTTAAAATATATTTAAACCGTCAGATTGATTATTTATTTATCAACTGTAAATTGTTTATTAAAAACTAAACCGGTTTCCATTTAACACGGTGACACCTTTATATTTCACGGTTATTTTTCGGTTAAGGACGTTATTTTTATAAAATAACTTAAGCGGTTCAATTCACACGATATTTTTAAGGTCGTAGAGTTTTTTTACTTTTTTATGTGAAATGTTATATTAACCTATTCGAGTACGGGTTTTTCAGACAGACATTCGTGTCGACTGCAAATGAATATTTGTTCTTGGGTCGGTTATTATTGTTCGTTTTTCGATTTAGGGCGTGCTAATTGCTATAAGGAAGCCCCACCACGTGTGAGTACGTGTATGAGTGCGTAGAATTTGTTTTATATGATCTATTAACTATATAATTATTTAGCTACAATCATATATATCATTAAGTAAAGAGGAGATTTGAGAAGCTAAAATTATAAATTACTCTACTAAGTTATTCAAACCATTCTCACCGAATTCTCAACCTGTATTTGAATTAAAGTTATACAAAATTAACAAAATGTGTTATTATTTTTATTGGCGTTTTACATCACCACCTGTGTGACATGATATTAAATTCCATATATCCGTATTTTTACGATATCTTCTGACGTAATTAAGTCTTCATTAAACTGTTATACAAACACAAATTAAATCTAAATATATATAAAACTCAAAGATGACCGACTGACTGACATAGTGATCTATCAACGCACAGCAAATTCTACCCCCAAGGGATGGGAATAGGGGATGAAATAGGGGATGAAATTTTGTATGAAACTTTGTCAATTTTAAACCGATCTGATTGAGACTTTGCATGCATTTAGCTACTATGACGTAGGCATTTTGATAAATTCCATCCCATAATTAATAATAATACTTCTTAACACGAACGAAGCCGCGGGCAAAAGTTAGTTTTATTATATGACTAATAACTGCGGCTTGGGCCGCGTTGTATGTTGATAATACATAGTCTATATGTCATTCCAGACTATAATCTATGTTTGTTTCTTTAAGGAGAATATGCTCCAAAACCACCGGGCTGATTTGAAAAATTCTCTTACCACTAGAGCAAGAGAGCAACCTTTTGTATTGAAGGGCCAATTTTGAATTTGACTTTTGCTAGAGGGCCGCACATAGAGTAGCATTTTTTATATTTAATCAAATCAACTTAACTTTTTAAAGTTACGTTTAAACGTTTTAATGTTTTTATATATGTATTTGCAAAATTTTTGTATCATAGTGCTGTTTTATGTTGTATAATTTTGTGTTTTGACAATGTTTGACCTTCTAAGTATTAAAGTCTAATTTAAACATGCTCAAAGGGCCGCATGTGGCCCGCGGGGCTCGGGTTGCTCACCCCTGCACTAGAGTATATTATCCCTTATATAATATATGTTATAAAATATTTTAAAAAACGTTAGGGTCCGTATGAAAACTGCGATGACTCAAGGTGTAAAAAAATATGAGTATATCGCGCACGTTGCGGAAATTATTGACAATAGAGCAAAGTGATGTACAACAGTTTTATAGAGGACACCAATATCTACAAATAACTCCTCTACACTATATATCTAACAGGTACAGTTACGCCACAATAACTACTTTTTTCGGGCTGTTCCGAAGCGAAGCGAAGGAAGTTTCTAGTTTGCTAATACGACTTTAAATTCTCTTCATCGTGGTCGTACATTATACTTTCAATTATATCCGGTTTCCGTTTCCAGAAAAAAATTAAGTAACCGCTGCATGTCAACAAACCTCATGTCATATTAACCTTGTTACATAAAAATTTGTCCACTTGGTCGATGTGACCTTAGCAATTCGCAAATTCAAGGCAGTTTTAAATATAATATATTCCCAGTCACTAATGATTTGCTCATGAAGTTTTATTCGTCGAATACTCGATAAGGAAAAATAGTTATTTAAGGGTTAAATACCTATTTAAGGGTTAGGTACGTTTGGAATGTTTCTTTAAAAAAAGTCAAATAAACGCAGCTAAAGCACGATCGCTGGTTTTCAGCGTAACCCGCAGGTCGTCGGTTCGGAGGATTGGTGAAAACGTATGTTAAGTTAAAACAGTTTTGTGATATAAATTAAGCTATAGAAAATGCATTTTTGTAATGTCAAGGTGGTCGGTACGTGTGCCTTATCCAATATAAGGTTGGTTGGTCTAATGTGTTGCCATAAATAACTAGTGTTACACACGAAGTTTGATACGTTACACAGTCGATGATCATAGCTGTGTCATTTATACTGTAATAAAACATACATACATAGTGTGTGTGAAGTGATAATTTTTTTTTCAACATACTTATATGTGAGACAACTATAATACTAAGTATAAAAAGTAAAAACGAAAGTTAAATTATATATTGTCCATAAAACAAAATATTATTTTCAGTGTAATTATTTAGCGGTACGGAACCGGGGATTCACTCTTAGAATTTATATAAACACACTAGCTTTCGCCCCCGACTTCGTCCGCGCGGAATAGTTACTTTGGATTAACCCGGGAATGCGTTTCTATCATATATGATTTTTGCGAAATTTTAACCGTTTACGCAGCAGAAGCTCAAAAGGAAAAAAAACTCCCGATTTCGAAATATTCTTCATTAGTGCTCCTCTTCTATTAGTCTTAGCGTGATGATATATCGATATCATACCTTCCTCGATAAATGGGCTATCTAACACTGAAAGAATTTTTCAAATCGGACCAGTAGTTCCTGAGATAAGCGCTTTCAAGCAAAGAAACTCTTCAGCTTTATAAATT
>DWJZ01005975.1:0-13475 GCA_018249125.1 Asbolis capucinus
ATGTTTATCAGTTATCTGATCACCATAGCACAAGCTACCGCTTAGTTTGGGGTCAGATGGCCGTGTGTGAGTTGTCCTAAGATATTTATTTATTTATTTATACTGTAATAATTCAGACAAATAAATGAACTTGAAATTTACTTCTTGACGCAAAAGACCTTTAATGTCCATTTCCATGGCCATTATTAATCGACTCCTTGACCCAAAAGACCCTTAATGTGAATTTCTACGGCCATTATTAATCGATTCCTTACCCAAAAGACCCCTAACATACAACTTTCATACAAATTCTACAACTTTAAATCTAAATTCCAAAATCTTTTTTAACTTTAAACGCTTCATATATTTAATGTGTTATATACATGTAAATTTAATGTTGCTTAGCGAACGTATTCGAGATAAATGGTCGGCGGTCAAGTTTGTTAGTGTAAATAGTGAGCTCGGGTGAAAATTTAATTCGTTGGGTGCAGTTGTAAATTCTACGTGAAATATGTATGGTGTGGTACTCTGTAATTATATACGTAGCTTGCCGTAAATTGTACATATTTTCATTCTATTTTGATCGCTGGTCGTCATTATTTTTGAAATTGCTTGTCATAAATACAAAGTTTCATTTCATGTTCGGAAATGAAGAAAGTCTGTATAAACTGACATCCAATATTTTTTTCAATATTAATGAAACTAAATCGGGGTAAATTCTGCAAGTTAAATATATTTTTTAAATTCTAATGCAGGCTCTGTTATCGATATAGAAACCAAAATATTATTTTTTGGATTAATTGTCTGTCTGTTCGAGCTTCAAGCGAAAGCCACTGAACAGATTAAGACGAAACTTAGCATAATAGTAATTTAAGCCCCGAGAATGGTTATAGGATAGGTTTTATCCCAGGAAATAGCTTCGTTCTCACAGGAGAACACAATAACTACTTTGTTCTGGCAACAGATTCTTCCGAAGCGAAGCGAAGTTTCAGAGAGATTAAAATGGGCTTATTAGTTTAGGAGTGAAAGCGTAACAGATAGGCAATAGTTACTTTCGCGTTTATAATATTAGTAAGGATTCATCACAGCTAGAGGTAATCATAAGCTCATCCATGCTTCGGAGGGCACGCAAGCTGTCCGGTCAGTCTCGGTCGTTTCGTTAGATAGCAATGGTAAAACCATAATGGAGGCTCTCAGGCGGCGTAAAAACTTCCGACACCTAGGTACCAATAGCAAGCCGCATTGAAGCAGAGTGGCAATGTATACTCTTGGCCTCCTCAGTATGAGGAGACACTCGTACTCAGTAATGGGCCATTAATGGGTTGATGCCATCTGGGATATTGCATCATAACGATATGAACCGCATCCAACAGCTTCTCGTGTCCTCCAAAGCACGGAAGCCCTCTTGACATTTTTTTTTATATAGAATAAGTTAATGCCCTCGACATCGAGCCCACCTGATGGAAAGTGGCGATGATGTCTAAGATGTTGGACACACTAACTCAGTAAATGCCTATTCACTGTTCTCTTGAAGACTCCCGCATCGTACTTAGGCTGGAACACCGACGCAGGTTATTTGATTCCCTAGTGGTATTTTTGCTACTAACGGTAACCCATCCTGCCGACCGCGCCCAATGTTGCTTAATATTGTCAAAAACAACTGAAACAAGTCGCAGGGCTATGATCTCGCCAATTTCCAGATCATGTGCTCCATATTAACATAGTTTTAGCAAGAATCAAAAATCTTTTTTAGCCGTTTTGGCAAAAATTAGCAATAAGATTAGTAGCGTCCACATTAAAAATTCATCGATGACTTCATCGCCACTTAATACCAGTTGGAATCGGAAGAAATAAAGTTCAAAAACGAACTATACCTATAACCTTCTTTCAAACAATAGGTTGATAATAAATTCTATGAAAATTGCAAATTAGGGACTTTCAGGTCAAAAAATCAATAAATAGATAATCCTTTGTTTTTATTCGTGGAAACGTATTCTGTAAATTTTTACCAGCCAACCAAAATATAACAAAAAATAAACACAATCTTCATTAATGACTGTACCTAATAAAAATTAATGAATTCAAGGCAAGCCATAAAAGCTCTTATTACTTATAAAAATTAAGTACTTTTAATTGATACAAAGAGAACCTCTTTGAGGAGGCTTTTTGAACAATAAGTATAATAAAGCTTTTAATTTGTTGTGAGATTCTAATGAATAATAAAATTGTTTTCTTTATTTAATATATATTATTGTTTTATCATTTCTTTCTTTTTCTTCCTATCCCTTAGTCACCCTCCGTCTCCTTATTCTTCTCTCGTCTCGTCTTCTTCTCGTCTCATTCTTCCTAGAACAGTATGATGGTACGTCTTGGAGTCTCGTCTTATCCTTATTGCCGTTCTTATTATCGTCATTTTCCTGTCCTTTTGTTTTCTCCTTCATCCAGTTTAGGATTGTACGTCTATTACTTCCTTCTTAGACTCGTTGATGACTTGATGTTTTAGTCTATTGGTTGCGGTGATCTCTTATCATCATGTCAGCTGTCTGTTTGTTTGCTTGCTTAAGCTGGGTTCGGCAAATCGCGGCCTGTATGCTATTGTGGTGCAGCCTTTACAGACTCCATTAAACGATGCAACTTGGCTTTTGTGAAGACACATGAAATGTGGCCTGCATCAATATCTTTATTAGATTTATGACCATATTAGACCGTAAAAGATTACCGACCCGTGGCTTAAAGCATTTAAAAAGTCTCATCAGTTTCTATTTTTACTAATGATCCTTATAGACTTGTTGAAGAAGGTAATAATTGGGTTGATGATAATAATAAAAGTGAAAATTCCAGTAAATGCTATAAGAGTCATCGTGTAGGCATCAGTAGCCCAGGCTCTGAAGGAACCTTTGTCAAAGCCATAACAAAGACATACAGATGACGTAGTAAAAGCCACAGTTCCAAAACATATGTGTGTGAGCTTGGAAAGATTGCCAGGAAGCCATCGACGTAGCTCAAATGCATATAAAGAAGCTAATCCATTTACAAGGCTCACTGAAGTAAATACCAGTGCGACTAACCCTGTAAAAAAAATAGTACGTCAGATTATCAATTGTCTATTTGGATTAGATAAAGGAGAAGTTAAAGAAATTTCTCGACTGATCGACTCTAGTCAAGAGTCTCTTATCGATGTATCTACGCATTACATAAAACTAATTTTCGACTGCGGATTCGCTCGCTTGGTAATACTGATAACAAGTAGCTTAGGTGTTATCCCAGCCGATAATCTATCTTTGTGCCAATTGACATTCAGAACTGTTAAGTAGTTTTTTTCGTTTTTTTTTTCACAAAGTTTCGCATTTATAATATTAATGGGACTCTTTTGCTGTGTGTCTATGGAAGATAATTGAGATTGAAAATACTGTTGGAGGTTGGGGTTCAAAAGATGTCCTTGAATAATAAATCAGAATTGACTTTAAAATTTCATCTTATAACCTATTATTATTAATTCGATATAGATATGTAGAATACCCTCAAGATTAATTCTATGAAAAATAGTGTGCTATGAATTGGTGGATGTTTAAAATTTTCTGAAATTAGACCGAGATTTGCGTTTAAGATAATAGGTATATTGGATCAATTTATATTCCCATTTTGTCATTTCGATGCTAAATTTGATACCCTAAGCTGTAACGCATTGATTGACGATAAGTGATTTGTCCTTTAGAGGTCTGTCTAATCCAGAATCTGTCCGAACAATCCTCTGTATACTTAGCATCAGGTTCTATATATTCACTCAATAGTTTCCCGTTTATTTACTTTAAAACTTAAGTTTACTTACCAAACATCCCATGGAGAGTATTCCAGTGAGTGGATTTATTGATAATCTTGACAAAACTGCCAAATATTGCTAAACCAGCTCCAACAATTTGAAGGATAGTATGAGCTCGACGTTTGTCTCTCAGCGAGAGAAACCTCGCCCATCCATCATTTGGAGATAGGCTTAAAATAGCAATGCCCATAAGTAGTTGATACTGAAAGTGGATAAGTATAATCTTCAAAAATATTTTAAATAGAATCAATCTTTTAAGGACCATGCACGATACTTGGTAAAGACTAGGTTCTCAGTCATGAGCAATAATTTTCGGTCGGTTATCGTTAAATACGCTCTCCCTTTAATGTGACAAAATATCAACTCGAAAATACTTAGGATGCTTGGCTTCAACCCCATCGATGGCCCACTACTGAGCACGATTCTCTCCCCTTACTAAGGCCTAGAGCATGTTCCACGCTGCTCCAATGTGGATTGGTGGAGGGGTTAGTGGCCAACCTATGTGTAGGAAGTTTTTATGCCACCCGAAGACCTCCAACATAGCTTAACGATTGCTATCTAACAATAACAACCGGGTCCGACGGCTTTACGTGCTCTCCGAAGCACGGAAGCATTCATGTTTTTTTTTGCCATTAGCGGTCACCCGTCCTCCTGCCGGCCACGCCCGCTGTTGCTTAACTTTTTCGATATTTTAGGATGCTTACCATATCAAATTAGTGCAATTTTATTGGTACTCATTATCCTTATTTTTGCTTTGTCACCTGAGAAATATGATGTATTGGTGCTGTATATATAATTTTTTTTACTATTTATTATTATTAATTTTACGCTTAAGACATCAAAGCATGTTATTTTCCACTCTTTAATGTAGATATGCTCCGATGTAGTTAGCAGGAAAACATTTAAGATCAATCCTGTCTTAAGTTACTGTATAAAATATATTGCAAGTTCGACTACTTGCTAGGTATATATTTTTTTCTTTCTCAGTAATCTTTTTAGTTCTGCGAGATACATGGCCAGAAGATGGCTATTCATGGTTTGATGTCAATTATCTGCAGGAGACGTTGAGTATATAATTTTTTGATCTTTGTTCATTGTCTTTTCCAACTTAAAACTTCTTCGTTGTCTTTTCGAACTTAAAACTTCTTGTATTTAATTAATAACCTCAGGCAAATGTTCTTTTTTGCAACTTGTTCTACTTCTATTTTATCAAATCGTTTATCTGACATGAAAGCCGTTTGGGATATTTTCGTAAGAATACACATATTTTATTTTAAAATCAGTCCAAAAGTTAAACAAATATACGTCAGGAAGGTTTTTAAAATAAAATTGTAACTTACCCCTATAACACATAGCACAATATGCATTGGAGTTGAAGACAGAGGCAGTCCACCAGACAATGCGTACAGTAGAGAAATCCCTACAGTAGCTCCAATTAGCAAATACGCCAGAAAATTTAGCAAAGATGCGGTCATAATCAACAAATTTGATCTGGACGGTACCGTCGAAGTATTTGTATCCTTGGAGTTATCCTCAATATTCAGCACAGCAGGATTGAAAGGAGCATCACGGCTATTTGGAGTCATTTTGCACGATTGATCTTAAACTGAGAATGCCATACGCGCGTTGAGAAGTGTTCTAAATGTGAAGAAACAATGATTGCGGTATTTATAGATGTGAACACATCACTTATCGGTGTAGATTAGAAAGATGTTCTCTCAGAGAACGTGCATGTTTTCGTGTATTGATAGTAAAATGCAGTATCAGTTTGATAAGTTTATCCGTTACAATCTGAAGGGTTGCTTGAAATGGGTCAGATGTCGGAAAAACCGGCCGGCCGGTAGAAACAATGCAATAAGAAATTAAAATGTTTTCCATAATCATTGCATTGTTTTGTGTTGTATTGTATATTGTATTGTTTTGGATTCCAACTATGTAATTAACTGCTAAGATGACGAAATAAATTTTTTCTTTCTTTTTTTTAATAAGTGAAGATTGATAGTTATATATGATTAATGGAAATGTTGGTATATCGAACGGAAAGATCTTACTGAGAATTTACATTCTGCACTCAGCTCTTATTTACTACAATAATAGTATATTAAAAGTTTCTCTTGTTTCGATAAAGAAAACATCTTACCTGCTCTGTTTATCTTACTTTAGAGCTTCCCATATAGTTTCTAAGGTATGTGAAATCTACCTATCCGTACTTGACTTGTAATGGACGATGGTATGTAGCCCGAGCCCAGCAATGGACAATTATGGCTTTACGTGTGTATGGCTTCAACCCATCATTGGCTCACTACTGAGTACTGGTCTCTCTCCAAAGTTAGTGGTCAACCATAGTGTCGAAACTTTTTATGCCTAAGGCCTCCGACATGCCTTAACGATTTTTTATATAAGGACAACGACCGGGACTGACAGATTTACGTGCCCTCCGAAACATGGAAGCGTTATTGAAATAAGCAGCATGCTATGAACGCTCCAAACGCTTTTTTAAGTTTTTTAAGTAAAAGTCAATTTGATCTGAGTATCACCTTTATTCATGGGTATTTAGATTTTGTATTAACTGTTTATTGTTGCCAGGGTTTTATATGATCTCTCTGAGATTCCAAACATTGGATTTGAATACTATTATCTTTATATCTGCTATGTAAATAAAATATACTTAGTATACATGGCTAATTACCTAATTATTACCTATTTAGTTACTACATGCTCTAGACAGTTTACCAAAGAACGTTATGAAGGGATTGAGAATAACTATAGCAGTAAGTATGCCAGTAAATACATATAAAACTACGACGAATTCTTCTGTAGCCCAATTTCTGAAGGAGCTCTTCTCGAAGCCGTAGCAAAGGGAGACGCAGGCGAAAGCAAACGCACATATTCCAAAGAAGATGTGAGTTAATTTGGAAAATGTGGCTGGGAGAAACCTGCGCCACTCGCGGGCGAAGAGAGATGCAAATCCATTGAAGAAGCAGATTACAGTACAGACCATTGCCACCAATGCTGAAACAATAAGAACTTCATTATAGCTATATTGATGGCCAACTAATGAGCACAGGTCTCTCCGTATACTGAGGAGGTTTACAGAGCATTATGGCTTCATTACTAGCGAACTAATGAGCACAGGTCCCTCCATATACTGAGGAGGCTTAAAGCGCATTCACTGCTCTAATGCAAAGAAGCTCATGACATTTTTGGCACTAGAGGCCACCTACTACTGACGTACCGACCATTGTCCTGCCGACCGCCCGCAATTGCTTAATTTTTCTATCGCCTATATTACCCTAATGTTTCCATAGTCAGTAAGTATAATCGGATTTATAAACATAATAGAAACTTGAGCATATAAAAAATGGCCAACAAACATGGTAGGCCGGAAGAGAAAAAGAATTGCGAAATGAAGAAAGAAAAGCGTGAAATTCCCTCACACTTTGTTCTATACTTACCAGTTATCCCATGGTATGTATTGAAGTTGACGGTCTTGGATAGACTCATGATGAAGCAGCCCCAGAGAGCCAAGACAGAGCCGGCGATTAACAGAAGTGTGTGAAGCCAGCGCTTGTGTTTCAAAGACATGTTGACAGCATATCCACTCTCAGATGTCAGGGCCAGGATACCTGCTCCCATCAATAGTTGAAACTAAATACAAAAATAGTACATTTTTAAGTCGAACCATTAAGAAAAATAGTAACAACAAATGTTCTTTATTGTACACAATAATAAATAAAAAAAATCACAAACGTGGAAACACAGTACAATTGGAGGCCTTATCAGTAATCCAGTAATCTATTCCAGGCAGCCATTTACTGAGAATATTACAAAAATAGTACAAAGAGAAACAGGTTAGACTGCACAGAAGAGTTACATAATCAATATGTATATCACAAAATT
This sequence comes from Asbolis capucinus, assembly GCA_018249125.1. NCBI lineage: Eukaryota > Metazoa > Arthropoda > Insecta > Lepidoptera > Hesperiidae > Asbolis > Asbolis capucinus. Next base: position 7,700 of record DWJZ01005975.1, read on the forward strand.
AATATTACATAATATTAAACGAATACTTATTAGTAGATACTGCATAGGTAATACTTTCATTGAGAAGAAAAATTGTTATAAAGACATAGAATTGTTAAAATAGGATATAGATCGAGAAGTTCAATCGATATATAGTATTTCTTTACTTTTATTACAATATAAAATATTCTATGTGCGCTTCAGTGCAACGGAAGGCAAAAAAGGTGTAAAAAGAGTTCTTCCCTAGGGCCGACGGTGCAATGGAAATTCCCCCGTGATGCCCATGTCCTTAGGCGATGGTGACCGGTTGCCATCAGATGGCCTGTTTGCTTATTCGCCAGCCCTACAGGCTAAAAATGGAAACTGTCCTTTCATGTTGTTGTTGGATTGCATGTCAGCCTTTGAGCGGTATAAAAACCTCCGATACTTGGGTGGCCACTTCACCACCAATCTGAATTCTAGCAGCCTGGAGAATGCCATGTTTCTTTAGTACGAGGCACTCCTCGTAATCTGTAGTGGGCCATCAAAGAGTTGAAGCCATTATTATTAAAATGTAATATTTTATTAATTATTTAATAATTAAACTTTATTGCGTAAGTAAAGTTAAAGTCAAAATATTTAATTTCATCCTAGGAACATCGAGCTCATTTAATGAAAGTCAATAGATGACATACACAGTATTTATACATTCTTATCAAGAAACCTTAAAATTGGTTACGGATTTAAAATTCATAACCGATCCCGTGGTATTGCCTAAAGTCTCGGTAGACAATTCCAATCTACAAGTCATCGGCTTACTAAGTTTATTGAGTAGTTATATAAGGTTCATAAAATATAGGTAGGTAGCCACGTATGAATTAAATAAAATAGATACTTTAGGTCACGGGTCGGCAACCATTTCTTATATGAGGGCCACAAATGTTGTAAAGGATATTCATGCGGGTCACATTTTATGTGTCGTTGTTGGTCATCATCAAAAATTGGTATGCACAAGGGGAAATAGCCTTATGGTTTAGATACTAGTATCTCGATCGATTGTGTGTAAAGTTTTCCAATACGCATTTGACCAGCGTGGCCGACTATGGCCTGTACACCTCACATTGTGAGTGGAAGGTACAAATAAATAAATAACAAATATAAAAATAAAGGGATTCTTCAAATAAGCCGAAAGATGCAAGTTTTCATTATTTACGATCAAAATAATTCGTTGACATGTTAAGTAATAAATATTTATATTAAAGAGATAAGAAAATATACCGAAATGATTGTACCATAAAATAATATTGTACGAACATAAGTACTTATATTGATGTCGTAGAAGTATTTGTCTATTGTAGGTTCTACATTAATTGTTGAATAATTTTTAAATTCATTTATCAATTAAAGTTTTATTCGTTTTTAAATGAAATAAAACATGAAATGATTTAAATTTAAATAAAATCGTAACATTTTATGAAATGAAAAGGATTTATTTCGTTTTAGGAACCAATAGCAAACTTAATGAAAGTGTAAAATTAACAATAAAAAACAATTAAATGTTATAAGTAAACATTTTTAAGAATTTTTTATAAAAAAAGGAATATTTGAGAGCAATGCCAACTCATCATCGGCGTTATAACACAAACTTAAGACTATGTACGCTAGTGTAGGCCGGGAGAAAGAAAAGCCGGCGGAAAAAAAATCCTGGTACTATTTTTAAAAACACTTAATTCTATTATATAGATTTAAAACCAATACATAATACCAGCCTTACTATCATAATAATACTGCTCTAAAAAAAGGGCTGTATGCAACAATGTTATAAGTAAGCTTAAAATAATTATATAATATATTAATAAGGTTCTCAGAACTAAAAATCATTACATGTATTTTTTGACAAAAAATTCAATTTACTTCCATACTTTCAAGGACAAAAAATTTCAAGTATTCAATCCATCTATGGCACACTATTGAGCACGGGTATTTCCTCATACTGAGGAGGCCTAGAGCATACTCCACCACGCTGCGCCAATGCAGATTGGTGGGGGGGTTACTGGTCAACCCAAGTATTGGAACTTTTTATGCCATCCAAAGACCTCCGACAAGGCTTAACGATTGCTTTGTAACGACAACAACCGGGATCGACGGCTTAACGTGCCCTTGGAATCACGGAAGCGGTCATAAAATTTACGCCATTAGCTGTCAGTCATAATTTTAATTTCAAGTATAACTGGATCAAATTATAGAACCGGTAATAAAAAATAACTTACCCCTAAAACTGATAAAACGATGTGTCTGTTCAGAACAGTAAGATTTGGGCCAAATCTATAGGCGAATTGCAAGTTAATCCCGACAAGAAGGCCAATGAGAACATATCCTATAAAACCAAGGCAAGCTTGGGTTATCTGAAGCAAATATCTTGTCCTGCTGACTTCCACAGGAGCGGACGGCATACCGACTTTACTTATATCAGAAACACTTTCAACATTAAAAGATGATTCCACTGGATTCGGCGTCATGTTGCACAACGACACTAATATATTTTTTATATATTTTTTACAGAACAACGAGCTTTCTGCAAACCTGATAAACGAATATTATGCTTAGATACGACCGATACAATTTATATAACACTATACTATAACAATTATCTCTACTGATAAGAGATTACTTGTTCAATCGATAATAATTAATTTTGTAAGTGCATTTTTTTTCCGGAATTATCGCAATGATTTTCGGTTTTGGTGAGTTTGTTTCAGTGATAAGATAATTGATAAAGATTTATGTCTTTTTTAGAATCTAGTATTAGTGTACGAATTTGTAAACATAATTAAATCTTAATAACGTAAAAACCCAATCCAGTGCGACTCGTATTTACAAAGTTCCTAATATTATTAATTAGTGCTTGCCCACGATTTCGCCCGGGTGGTAGGTAGTGGTAGTTCTAAAGGGGTTGATGTAGGTGGTGAAGAAAGGGTGAGGAGGGGGTGTTTGAAGAGAGGGAGGGTTGAAAAAGGAGTTAAATAGGCCTACCCCCCTATTTATTTTTGAGTTGAAATTTTTAAATCTTTAAATTAATATTTAAAAAAATGTAGGGAGACTATAATTTTTTCATATTTTTGGATAAGAGGAGAAGGAACACCGAAAAAACCTCCTCAGCTCATCTTTTGAAAATATGTTCCGATAACTTCTTTTACAACCACGCTATCCCATCTAAAAAAAACAGCAATATAAGGTATAAATTATGATTCTCGTACCATAATGTAGGAGAATTGTAAATTACACACCGATGAAGTGTATGAGTGTGCACGGATGTATCAATTAGTATGTAGCTCGTGAGCCATCATTTCCAGAACCTGCACTTATTGATCTAGGAGGTCTGTTCAGAGCCCAGTTTGATTCTTAGAGATTTGCCGGTGTTTGGCAAAAATTCCAGATCGAATTTGCACCGAGTATAGATGAGAAGGTTTTCAAAAACGAATCAACTACTATAAAAAAATGTAAATTCGGGTTTTTTGGGTCAAGGAAAAAGTTGTAGATGCTTGAGAGCCAGATCTCCTCTTTTTTCCTCCCGCTTCAGTCATCCTCCTTCCCATTCTTCTTCTGTCGCCCTGAAGCAGCATGTTGCTGGGGTTGGTGTAGTGATTGATCCGTTGTACTTTCAGCATTGTACCGTTTTCTTTGTTTTGATCCTGACCGCGTGGGTCTAGTATTTCCATCCTGGCAAGCAACGCAAGTCACACCTCAGTTTTGTTTTGCACAGCGACTCCGACCGCGACACCGACCGCGATTCCAACCGTGTGGTAGCTGATAAAAAGTACCCTATGTCACTCTTCACACCATCAACTATCTCTGCATAAAAACACCTCAATCCGTTGCTCCGTTTCGACGTGAAAGACAGACAAACACACTTTCTACATTTATAATATTAGTATGGATCACTAGTTTTTGGGAGAGCCTTTGCCTGCGTTTTGAGTGTATAAAAGGTAATTGTTGTGTTCTTCTGTAAATCGATCTCTGTGCATAGTTTCTTCTCCGTGTAACATATAAACGTGTACATCATCCCAAGGGAATTTACAACCGGGATAAAATGTTTCCTTTGTTAATTTCCTGGATGTGGTCTATCCGTGTGCCAAGTTTCATCTTAATCCGTTTTACCACGTGAAGGAAAGACAAATATCAAAACATATTCACAAACACACATTTACTCGTATAATATAAGTTTAGTGTAGCATAAAATATAAAATTAATATTATTCTGTAATATCAATATCAATCACAGATATGATTTCGTTTGACACAGTTATGCGAATAAGTAGATACTTCCAGTTTTTTGAAATGTTAATTAATTATATATAAATTAATTTCATTATATTAAATTTAATTATATTTTACTTATGCAATAGTTTTTGCTTTTTGAGTCAAAGATGTTTGCACATTGTTCTTTCAAAAGCTATACATATGTATATGTGTATAAGAAATTAACATTTTGGTAAAAGAATAATTGTGAAGAAACCTGCCGTCATGAGATTCTCAGATCCTTAGCTGCTCATCACATGGTTGATATCTAAGCCCAGCAGTGGGATGTTTGGATTTGCAAATTGATTGTAGCTAGTTAATAAATAAAACGATAGCCCTACTTAATACCATAAACGCGAATATTTGGATGGATGGATGTTTGTTCCTCTTACACCCAAAAATTTCTGAATGGATCTGGATTTTAGTCTAGAATAACAGCAACGCTTTTCTAGGCCTCTTTTGTCAACGTATCTACCAAGCAGGCGACACCGCAGGAATTAGTATAAGCTAGAAATAGATATAACGATAAACTATAAGATTTTTGGATAAGTATAAGAGGTTTCGAATATTTTTGAGTTCAAGCCAGCGTTCCCTGTTCGTGGCGCCCTCTACTCAATAACGGATGAAGCGCGTCTGGTCTTTCCTTACAAAGTGTTGGTGACACCCCAGCCTGGTTTGCCTGCTTATGACAAAAAATATATGGCTTCACTAATGAGCACGGGTCTCACACAGGCCTGGAGTATCTCCACCACGTTGCTCCAATGCATATTGGTGGATAGGTTAGAAGCTATTGCAGTGTTGAAAGTTTTTATGCCACTCGGAGGCCTTTTGACATGGCTTAACGATAGCTATCTAACAATAATACCCGGAGTTTTATGTGCCCTCTGAAACACGGAAGCTCTGGCGAAAATTTTGCCAATAGAACTCCCTACCCATTTAAGGTAAGTAAAATTAAATTACTTAGTATCTAGTTCATTGAATTATAAATGATGACTTCGATAAATTTCAATGTTAATATCAATTTCAAAGTTTGAGATAGGTTAGCCGGCTAATTTAAGTGTGCCTAGTGTGGTTTACCTTAAGGCCAACCGGTTTACCCATAACTAATGGAGTTAAGCCGCTTAGATTGAGGCTGGTTTTAATACATTGGAGGTAGCGGGAAGCGTTTAATACAAATTTGTTTTTATAGGTAGCTAAGGTCCGCCCGCGGTTTCGCTCGCGTCATGTTAATTACTTCATTCCGGCCCGTTCCTATAAATATTCTTATATACCAAAATGTGTATTGTAAAATTGTATCCGATTTAATTAAATGGTTTCATAATTTTGGTCGTAGTGGCTTCCACATAAAAGGTAGATATATGCTGTCGCGGACTTTTATTTAGCACTACTCGAGACAAACCATCCTACGGTACATCATCTTTGTGTAACTCCAATGGTTTAGGCAGCGTACGCCAAGATAACTCTCAGAGGGCAGATTTTTTCCGACTTAATTAACATGTATCGTTATATTATGACCAAAA
>DWJZ01005976.1:0-13475 GCA_018249125.1 Asbolis capucinus
CATCCTTAATACGATATCTAAAAGCGTTTTTAGCAAGGTGGAGATCTTCCGCCAGGCGAAGTGTGATGCCTGGGGAGCGGCCGAGCTCCGACAGTTGTTAGTCGGAAAATGTATATTATATGCTTACGATACAAAAAACTCCGATAGCGTGATTCAGGTTTCGTCTTGATGTCATCGTATGACGTATTGTGCGATGTCGCCACACGTTTATAGCCCGGCGGCTTGTCTTGATTATAACCGATCAAAAAAGTTAAATAACAGCGGGCGCGGTCGGTACGAGGATGGGTGACCGTTAGTCGCAAAAAATTCGGGAACGCTTTCGTGCTTTGGAGGGCACGGTCGAGGTCCCGATTATTGTCCTAAGATAGCATACGTTAAGCCATGTCGGAGACCTACGGGCTGCATAAAATCTTCCGACACTTGGGTTAGCAACTAACCCGTCCACCAGTCGGCATTGGAGCACCATGGTGGTATGCTCTAGGCCTCGTCAGTATGAGGAGACCCGTGGTCAGTAGTGGGCCATCGATGGGTTGAAGCAAGTACTATATCTTTGGTATTATATAGTGTTACAAACTTATGTATTAAGAGTGATAGATCGCAAAATTATGTATGTTATTTTGTAAGAAATAATATAAAATAAATAAAATAATATGCTATTTCACTTCTCCACCCTTCCGAATTGGAGTGGCGTGGTGGCCCATGTTCACCTGGTCCTCGCGTCGTTATCCTCAATGCTGAGGGTCGTGACTCATTTATGAGGAGAGACCCTTGCTCAGTACTTGGCCATTTATGAACTGGGGTGATCCATTCAACATAATTATCAGTGCATCTTTTTGTTCCAGGTCAAAAGGCGACATGGTGTCGTCCTGCTTCATCTGGTTGGCTCTCCTCGCCTCTTGCAGCGCAGGTCAGTCCGCATAAACAGTTACCATGAGAACGAGCCGAAAGCGGCACGTACAGTCTAGTTCTAATGCAGTCTAGTAGAGTTCAATTTCCTAAAGAAGGCATAAGTGACAGATTTTATTAACTATTACTTATGATGTGTATTTATAGAAATTTTTATTTATCTACTAACTTAATTAACAAGTGAATAATGTATATATATTCAAAATATTTAATATTTTTATATAAAGTTTTATGGTTTTATATTCTACGATAATGAATTTCGATACAAAATTTCATCTTTTATTCACAACCCCTGCAGGTCTTTTTGGGATATACTCGTATTTTTTAAATTTATTCAGGTGTAAAAAGTATTCCTTCCCAAGTTAATCTCTGTACCATTTTTCAAAATCAGTGAGAGTTATGCTTGAAAACATAAACAGACAGTTATTTTCGCATTTATTATATTAAGTAGGGATTTGTAGCCACAGAGACTGCGGTATATGATGATAATTGGTCATCCAGCATAAAATCGACATTCAGTAATGCACTATCTGTTTAAACGCGTCCATTACAGACACTTGTAGAAGTTATGAGTAAGTCAACTCCTTTCAGTCTTGCTACTTGCATGTCATGTGATGTGTGACTGAGTTTTCTGACTCTGACGCGAAGCTTATTGTCTCCACCTTTGACGGTCCGCAGCCTGGAGGAGAGTCGTGCTCATTGGTATCTCCTGATCTGGCTGTCTTAAAGGACTGCGATCCCGAGGTCTCTTGCCCTCAGCTTTGTCTGCCATCATCAGATTTCTCATATTGTAATATGAGTAAATAAAACAATTTTTCTAGCAAAACCTCAATGTCTGTTACATAAAAGATGTAAAGTGAACATGACCTCATATCAAAGAATTTCGCATCAGCTCTAAAAATCAATACCATTCGTATGCCGCTCGCGTCTAAACATAATCCGTTTTTTATTGTTTATCCTTGAAATTCTTGTGTCAGCAGAAACTTTATTATTTGAAACAACCACGCAAAAAAATGGCTGAGTGACCGCATCATCCATTAAGGAGTCAGTTTGAAGTTTGTGGCCTGGAGCGTCAATCATTACCGTAGGTAGAGACTTGGGTGCGGCTTGCGACTGCGGCCCGCGACTGCGGCTCGCGGCTGCGGCTTGGAACAGTGGACGATGACGATCTACATATCCAATTCACGAGTTCAAGGCGAGCTAGTCACGTCCGGACGTTACGCGGAACTTACCTATATTTTCTCACGTAACTAAAATATCTCACATTCCTACTAGACTGTGAGTGGGGAAGGGGACGGGATAGTACCTAGTAAATAAATGCAGTATACATACACATCATACCCCATGCTACACGCCACACACCCCATGCAAGGATTCCCTGTGTTGCATACGTATGTACACAACAGTACTACATATTTATTCGAGTCTCGATCAGTTGTTTTACTGATTTTGAACTGTATTGTATGTGTAACACACATGTACCTCGCTCGGTGTACTTAGATTTAAGAGAGCTTTAACAAAATGTCTTCAAGTCGTATACTACGTATGGGCAAAGCTTGGCACTAGCTAGGAAGCTCGTATCTCACTGACGTGTCCCGAGGCGTGTCTGTCTGTCCGGCCACGCGGTCCCGACGGCCGGTCCGGTAATTATCGGGTGCATTGTCGGACGGGGCGTCACATTCCTGTCAACCGATGACGTGTTGTATGAAACTGTCTAATCGCATATGCAAATATACTTCCACCTGTTGTAACTCAATAGATTGTATTATAAAATCCAATCCAATAATGCTATTATATCGGATCCGTCGTCGTGAGGATCACACGCCAAGTTGCGTCGTAGTGGGGTCTGTATGGGCCGCACCGCAAAGGCATACAAGGCCCATGCGGCCCGATAGCCGCGGGTTGCCGACCCCCGTTTTAAACTATGTCTAGGTTTTGGAACATACATAACTATATCATGAAGTGTAATCATTAATCACACACAACACACTCACTTATCACTGTTACTGAAATATGGAAACCCAGTAAATGACTTCAGTAAGTACACGTGTTATAATAGAATTTATTGTACTCGGTGGAGCGTACATAAACAAATTAGATTACATATTATGTACCACGACGACCGTATTATGTACTAACACGAGCTTATTATGTACCACAATGTACCGCTGAACGAAGATTGTCTCGCCAATTATTTCACAATAATTTTACGGTTCAATCGCGATTTGTGTGTACAAGTTATGTACGGTCTCTGCGTGTTTCGTGTTAACAAATATTTATTACATGCTAATAATACGGTTCTTAGGAACAATGAATCATCTTTGTAACACACGTTGAATACTATCGTATTAGTTATGAATCCTTTCTGAGGTGAACAATTCTTGAGGTGCATTGGGTTATTTTTGAGATGGGGACAAAACAGAACTCGCGACACTGTTACCGTAACGACAGGTCATCTGATGGTATGCGGTTGCCACTTCCTTTGGACAGCAGTAAAACCCTGTGGTGCCGTTAATAAGATGCCTGCCAGGCAGTAATAGACCCCACAAGTGAGGTAAAACAAAGAAGAAATGCAGTTTATTGTCGAGGTAACCGGGGTCAATAATGACACCAACAGACCCCTCATAAAGCAATAACATCAGGATGGGTTGCAAAAAAATGATAAGTCACCAAGTAAAGAAAGAAGGAGTGAGAGACTCTGAGGCCAACATCAATGCAATTTCATAAGATACCTTGTTATATATTTAATGATTGTATCGTTTCCAAACTAAATGAGGTCATGCAGGTTACATGGCAAACTTCCTCGTCTCACGAGATAGATCCTAATGATGTAACGGCGGTACAGTCGAACAGCTTGTATAAACGTCTTAATAATTATCTTGGTACGCCAAGTTCCCGTAGCTAGTTAAAAGTCTCTACATGACATCAAAACGGTTCAACAGACAATCATAGTTCATAGGTGCGAGTAATTTGTTGCCCCAACTAGTTTAGTTTCCGATTATAATCTCCCGATACATATAATTGACAATTATAATTAATCTCTGAAACAGATTACTCTGTATATAGGAGATATTTACAGAAAACAATAGCCCCACTATTGTATTTTGGTAAATATCAGTAACTTGGTAAATATGTTTCATCAGTTTGTCTATTCGTGCGCCTTTATGCTTTGCAATCTCAGGAACGGCTGAACCGATTTGAATATGGTTTTTATTTATATACTGTGATAAACTTTGATTAATATTTAATGTAAGTTTTACTTCGAGAAAACGAATGTACGACTGTGTCGTATTTTTGCTCGACTTGGCGCTGACACTGCCGTACCCCCGAATTTAAATGTCCACACAGATATGTATTTCAATAAATAATGACGTTGACGACCCTTAGCTATACCGAAGGGAAACGAGAACAGTTCCTATTATAAAATATACTAGCAGTTTATTTAATGTGTTGTTAATGTGGTCGATGTTTATCGAGTGCGCTGCTTGTCTGTCTGTATCAGTTAACCATTCCGCTGTGTAACGACTACTTACGTCACAGCATCCACCGGACCGTGCAGCTCTGGAATGTCTGGACATTAGGGAATCCATGTCGGAGAAATGATATCGATAATGTATATTATTTCACTGCGGTTCCTTTTGTAGTAGACATATCATAAAATCTTATTGTAACAATATTAAACATGACGCTGTGGTTATAAATTTTATAAGTCGATAATTAAAATTTAGTAACGTAAGATTTTTTTATTAGGCTCTGAAATTGGTATAAATTAATGAATTGACAGAATACATGTCGTTAGAAATGTGGGTAAATAACAATTGATGTTTTGTTTTTGTTCTTGTGGATCGACCTTAAATATTATAATAGAAAAAACAATGCAATTGTGTGCAGTTTATCGCCCAGAGCTGCGAACGAGTGTCGAACGTTGGTCTGCTGTTGGGCTCACCTCTACTTTAAAGTAAAGTGCTAACAGCTATCGATAAAACGTGCACCAACCCTAGCGCAGCGCGCGTTCAAATATTATGACAAAATAGCGTGTGTACGCGTGCGACAGGTATGCGACTACGACACGACAAAATGTCTCAATTGTGAACAGTACAGATGCGACATTTTGATAATTCGTTGCCGCAACTACAAAATGAAAATATATGTATAATAGTGACAGCGTGAACGATAACAGAAAAGACTCAAGTCTGAAGCGCGTGGTCGGCCAGGTATGTCGCACGTGCGCACGGACCCTTATCTGCATTACATCGTATTACAAACCACAATTCACATTCGGATCTCATCTTGCGGAATAACTGAATAAACTCCAGTGTGTTTTATTGCACCAGCTCCCTTCATGGCCCAGGTGATATCATTCATTTTATTTCTCACTGGAAGTGGCGCGCGCGGTATGCGCTCTCGTGTTTTGTTTATTTTCTCAATTCGCTTCTCAGCTAACAGAAGGATGCCTCAGCTAATGCTATGTGCTAAAGTAATTTGGGTTTAAATTGATGTGTATGTCCTGTACTCCTTCACGCAATAACTAAATATATATATATATATAAACAATTTTTTCGTCACAAGTGTAGGTACAACATAAAGATGTTACCATGACTTTCTTTGTACACTTCAACTTTATATAACATACAGATATTTATTTCATAATTTATCCATATAAAATATTTAAAAAGAAATTATTTTATCATCATATATTTTTTTTATATTAAATTTTTACTGAACGGATATGAATGAAATTTGGCACTGAAATAGAAGTGAACCCGCTGACGGACTCTAGTAACAAGTTAAAGCTTATACATCATCATATCCTATACATATCATAATACGCTAGGATTTCCCGTTATAATGGGGCGCAGACGACATAAACACATATCGCAAATTACACTAACTCCCGGGAACAAGCATTCATCTGTCACATGAATGCTTCAGGCAAACGAACCTGGGACCCTGGTCACTACCAACTAGGCTACACAGCTGACGGCTATAAAAAATATACGGCTTATATGGCGAGAAATAAATAAAGCAGATATACCTTCTAATTGTGCGATAAAACTATGCTTGTATAATATTTATATAATTATGTACTGTTTGTTTAGCATACTTGTATAACGAGATAATATTTGATGAAGCTAAGGTTCGATCAATAACATTATTCAACAACTGCATTCGTGCTAATAACGGGTGTGTCAAAACATATTGAATAGGCTATAAAGTAATGGCCCCAGCAGCCGCCTGATGTACGCCCTACCCAGCATAAGCTTGGCCGGTATATTAGTTAGCACTTTGATAATATATTATGAGACAGCATTACCTACAGATATTATAAAAATGAAAAGTTTTTAGTTTGATTGTTTGTTTGACCGAGCTAATCTCAAGAATTACTGGTTCGAATTGAAAAAATATTTTTTGTGTCGTATAGTTTATTTACCGAGGAAGGCTTCAGGCCAACATTATTCTACGACCAGTGGGTACTGAGCATTAACATGAACTGTTACAGAAACGGGAAAAAGGTTATTTTTTGTGAGCTAAGTGCGTCTTTTTTTCACAAATTATAACGCGGGTAAAACCACGCAACGCAATTTGGCATATTATTTTTTAAATTTTTTCTTGATTTGTATAGTATATTTTACTGGATTTGATATTTATATTTGACATATTGTTGACAGTTTTAGTGAGATTTTGATTATCCTCTTTAATAAGATTTCGTTTGATGAACTGAATTAATTTCTCATTAAATACTTCCCACTCTTATACTTTATGGTCAAAAACATTAAGATATTCGATAAAATTTGCAATTTTTTGTTATTATACAACGTAAACTCGTCGTCAGATAGTAAATATATCACTCGGAAATAAAATGTCCTCTTGCTCTCAAATAGATTATTACTAGTGGTTATGGGTATTTTTACAGGACATATTATATAATTATTTAATGTTTTTATCATTATGATTGTCTAAGAATAAAAATACAAAAAGATTGTCTGAGCATCGAAAAAAAAACATAAAGATTAAAAGGTAAATTTCGATGTGACACGCAGGCTGTTAGTGCTTATTTAAGTAAATAACTGCTCAGAGTTTAGAAAGAGGTTGAGATTGGATTCTGCACTGTTTCATAGCTCGGAGCTGGGCACTATTGGTCTTAAAGTTGTCAGGATGCACCTCGTTTAGACCGTGCACCTGGTTTTTGGTCCATAAAGTACCGTTACTCCTGATCACTAGATTTGATAGCGTTGATGGGTCCAATTTTAGATGGACCAGTTTGTCATAAACCTCTTTGAATTATTCATATGTTCAAGTTGAAGTAGGAACTAACATGTGCTCGAGAATTACTGTATCATGCCTCACAAAAGCTCACCTCTGTGCATAAAGAAACCCGTTCTTTTATCTTTCCTCCGCCTTGATTCCACGACCTTCGCAAAATACAGCACAAAATTCAGAGATTTAGTGACAAACGAGGGCAGAAAAAAGAATTGAAGAGCAAAAACTTTTCTTTTTCTCAGAACATAGCGACACAGCCGGTACGTAATCCCGGTACAACGAGCCGAGCAGAATGCCGCGATGTCGGTATAAATAGTCCGGGCGAGCGAGTTCGTTTCCATCTCTTTGACGAGTGCGCTTCAAGATAAATTAAGTCGGAAGGCGAGGGACAATCTGCGACCTGTGACGTCTCTCGTCAGATGAGACCTGCTCCGTGCACTCGTCTTTGAGAGGAACTGTGTCACCTTCGTTATTTCTGAACTATGCTTCTTAAATTATCAACATGCTCGTACGAGTACGTGCTCCACTCTAGATGCTCTTTTGAAAGAAATGTTTTTTCTTTCAGTGTGACGCGTACTGTGTCGCTGTTACTGTTAGTGACATAGCACTCACTCAATCTCTTATAGGGATGACTTGTATTTTATGTGCGTATTACTGCGAAGATTCATCTTACAAAGGAAAGAGGACTAGATCCTGGGGCAAATTATAAAGCTATGACACATACTTAAAGAGATATTATATATATCTTTACTTATATTTTTAGACTTAACAATAGCAACTTATATTAAATAAACTAAATAAAAATATATGTTTTAAGGACTGTCTTAGACGGCCGAAATAGCAACAATGTCTGCGCATTCAAAATCTTTTACAGGGTTTACATCTTTCTTTGCAATCTATAACTGTCCCACTACTGGGCTCAGATCTTCTAGCACAATGTAAGAAGGACAGGCCATAGTCCACCGCTGGCCAAGAGGAGTAAGAACTAGGAAAAAGGAACCATTCGTATTTTAGTAAGTAGTGGAGCGATATAAGTATAGGTGCGGTGTAGTCGGGTGTAGGCGGTAATGAATGGGTGGCTGGTCTGGTCAGTGGTCAGTCGGTCGGCTACCAGGGAAATTGGTGGTGATATTACCTTACCTGCCTCTAATGTTTTCCTTCATTAGTGCGGCCACGCGGACCGGCAGTCGCCACGGTTTATTGGCGACATTTCTCTTACACTTGACGAAGGAATTACGCATATGAAATATTATGTAGTCCTGGTACATTAAGTTATATTAGTGGCATCTAGCGTAAATAAACGACATTAAATCCAAGCACCTTACATCAAACTAATTCACATGAAATATTTTGCAAAATTACACGACACCGCTTATTTTCGAAAACAAAAACTTAATGAACGATTCCTTGACTCGAAAAGTTTCTAATTCACAATTTTTATGGTGATTTGTAAAGTGGTAATGGTATGGTGGTCTAGTACTTGGTAAACTACAGTGTATTGCTCAGTGAATTTATTGCCCGATCGTTTGGTGAAATTTACCTCCTGCATATATATGAGCACACAGTTTACCTTAAACAATTAACTGCAAGTAACAAACATTTTAATATATTTCGGGTACGCTCAGTTCATTATTCAAACAGTGCCAATACTACGAACTTGTCAAACCATAATGACACCACATACCATATTGTTCAAAGACAATGTCATTATTACGACGTTTCATGATTTTTTCGATCCATTGCATCTTTAGTATGAGCGATTTACGCGGATGTTTTGAGGTTTTAAGGCTGAGACGCAATGTACATGTGTCCATCAGGCCATAACGTGACGGGGCACGCCACCGATCGCGGGGTCCGCTCGGCGCGCTGTCACCGCGATCGATAAGGGCGCGCCCTACTGCACGCGACTGTTCACCTGTTTTGATATTTGGTAACATCCTGCCGCCATTGTCTGTCTGTCTGTTTTGTAATTTTCCCTGTTTAATAATACTGTCTCGCTAATTAGGTATGCATTAATTCCATCGAGAACGCGGGTAGGCTATTGTTAATACCCTTGAATGTAATCGCAATGAACTCGAACGGGACATGCGGCGAATGTTTGATCTCATCATTATTGGATACTACAAATTGCCCACGCTTCGCTTCGAAAGAAAAGTTGTCAAGTGGTTTCAAAATTGCCAAAACTAATTACATATAACGAATTATCCCATAGGAACTAAGCAGTTTATTTGGATAAAAAGTATCATGTAACTATTGTCCTTATATAACCATAATCATGCTGAATTTCATCTAAATTGGTCCAGTAGTTTCGGAGTTGACATACTAATTTTAACCTGTTATACTGCAGGAAGTAACCTATAAACATTTTAGGGTTTTAAACTTCGATCATGGGAAGTTTCATCTAAATCGGTCCGGTGATTTTGCGTGAAGCTCGAATAAAGGGATATTCAAAAAATGTTTCGCTCATAAGAAAGCCCTGCATTAAAATTATCAAATGAAACGCATTTATGTCGTCTTAGGAATCAAAATATCACTCAACGAAAGTAAAAAAATACTTAATGTACAGAATTGACTCAATTATTAGTATAGACTATATTTCAGTTTTCGATTAAGTAGCATAGAATAGAATTTGTTGAGGTTACTAAGGGTTAATTAAATTGTGTACTAGTTTGTTGAAGTAATCGTGGTCAATGATGATATCAATGGATCACTCACAGACATGGATCCAATGGGAGCAGTGGATGGCATGGTACTTGAACCATCAAGTACACAACCTCCGTTCCCGAGGATATTACTGATTGAATAAACCATTTCATTATTTGAATAAAATTCACCGCTCACAACTGTGATGACTACAACCAACGCCCGATTCACAATAGCTCATTACGCATTGAATTATTAAATTAAACAAAGAATTAATCATTCTTTAATTAAGCACGTCTGCGATCTCATCGTAAGACGTGATGTTTTGTACGGAATTGAACATTAATTCCAAATATGCTTTAATAAGCAGGGAAAATTATTCCTAATGGAATAATTTGCAAAATTTATACATATGTTAAAGTTAAGTCCCCAAAAATGTTATTTTGTGAAATATTCTGTCTATGTTTTTATATTTTGTAATTAATTTCCTATTTGATTTAGAAACTTGATATTGTAAAATTTTTGACATTCTTTTAGTGAGCTATTGGTTTATAAGACGAAATAAACGGTTTTCATTTCATATCCGTGAATTTGTAAACATATTTTACGGTCAATTCTAATTTACCAAAGTGAGTAGGTTAGTGTCTGTGTGTATGTAGTGTTTATCAGTGCATACATTGTGATAGATATCAAAGTCAAATTTGTACCGTCTCTCGGAACAGTGGCCGAGTTGATTGGAGGCATTGTTCTCTATAATCAACAAGCGGTCGACCATCCGGCGGTCGCCGTCCGGTCGGTCGCGGGGTGAGGGTGTAGGACATGACAGAACATTCTATGTATTGTCGTAGATTATCCTGAGAATAAGTAAGGGCATGTACTCACTCTACCACCTCTGGCCAATACCATTACAAATTTTATGCAATGTGGAGACGCCACTCGGTTGTTATCATTACCTGGTTGCAATTTTTAAGCCATCCAATCCTCATTGGAGCAGTTATGGGGAGAGGCCTGTACTGAATAGTGGGTAATGGATTGGCTATTCATTATATTAATATATGAAGCAAAATATGTACACGTTTTTACTAATATTACATGGAGCAGTGCAGAAAGTTACAGTGTTATATTAAGATGCATTGGAAATACATTCAACATACAATATTGACAGAAAATAAAAACATTATACACACATTAAAATCAGTAACATATTTTTTTAACAGAAAATAACAGTATTTGACACACACTGAAGGTACTAATATTATAAAAGCGAAAGACACTGTGTCTGCCTTTTATCTTTTTACGTCTAAGTTACTGAAGAGGGTGAAGGCAGTGGAGGGGAGTTGGAGAGACGGGTTGTACCACGCGGACGTAGTCGTGGGAAAAAGCTAGTGATAATAAATAAAAGTATCCCGTCTTTGGTAGTGTGAAAGCGTCCTTAGTTACCCGTGTCTAGTTCATTAGCCGAGCCCCGGGCTTCATCAACACTGCTTCTAATTAAAATATATCGCCCGATATATCTTCCTCGCCAGTAGCCGTGTTTTGGCGCCGTACACTAATACTCAATATGGAAGGTTTCGTCATCGAGGTGGAGCTTAGTCTCGTGTTTAGTCATTGAAAAATTATTTACAGACGCAGGTTTTATATATTTTACGTTTTTTTTATAAAAATTGCAACAGCAAAGAATCAAAGTTTACTTTTCGTATTTGCGTATACATGGATTTTGGCAGGTTTGATGCGATATGATATGATATTGATGGAAAAATAGAGGCCATTACTCTCTTCGTAGGCACCTAGTGAAGTTCATAGACTATTGATTTTGATGGAATTAGATTTAGTTATAAATAATGCTACAATATTTACATAATTATACATATTTCACGCTGTCCGTCTTTGTATTTAACAACTTATAATCAAATAATTTTAGGCTAACAATCAGTACATTTTGGACAAAGTCAAATCACTTGAGTGAATGTAGTTAAATTGGAGCAGATTGTGTGGGACACATCTCGTTTAATAGATTTATGATGCGCCGGCAGCAAACTAAATCTTCATTACTTTCAATCAAATCAATTACTCTCCTGGATTCTTCTCGCAATTATCAACAATCATTTTGATAGTTTCCACTCGAGGTTGTTTAGGAATCACTCTCCTACCGAGGGTGCGCTGTTGTGTCGAGGGCTGCTATAGTGTAGGCCATGAAAAACATAGGTCAAGTATGCTCAACCTTTATGACAGTCAGGCCAAACTAAGGGATGCTAATTTATTGCGGGCCACTAGTAATTCCTAGTTAATTATCTCAGGACTTGCGTAATAAGAAAGTTATAAAAACATACTTGTGCGGACCATTTAAAATCCGTTCGCAGGCCCCATTATGACCTGCGGGCCTTGGGTTGAGTTGCCTTGACATAGGTGATATGCAGATATGTGTATTTTTTTAATACAAAATAAGTTAATGCTTGACATCGATCCCACCTGATGGAAAGTGGTGATGATGTCTAAGATGTTGGACACACTAACATAGGAAATGCCTATTCACTCTTCTCTTGGGAACACACCGACGCAGGCAAGTTATTCCATTTCGTTACGGTACGCATAATAAAAGACGAACGAATGCGTCGTTCGAACCGGCGAGATGTTCACATAAGGATTGATAAATGCCATAAACCGGGTTGTTCGATGTAGGGCCTGTACTCGAGGCTTTGTAGATTGTTACTGAAAAGACTTCTATCATCAATGAGTCTCTTAGCACGCCTCTCCATCTACTCCTGAGAGGTGATTTGGCAGCAGTTTCATTTGTTAAGAGTTACGGGTCAAATCTTGCAGGCTTAATTAGACCCACTTCCTCTTACACTACGGAGCTGAAATTTTACATACTTTGAACCGATTTCAAGGGATCTCCTCAACGGTTATGAAATTTTATAATTCTTCGTATTCGAGTTCTATAATTAAAGCTTGCATTTTTAAATATAATTAACATTAATAAATTATTTATTTATTATTACAAAAAAGCTTACAAACATTACAAAAAATTACACCTAATTCTTTTTATAGCTTCGGAATAATAATAAAGCTGGTTTATATTTCCAGACAAGGACTAGTCGGCTTAACCTGTGGAATTAGTAATGAATCCATTCCTACTGGACTATCATGTATTTTCAATTTTTCAATTTTCAAAAATACATTTTCCGAAGGTTTACACAGAAGGAACCTACAAAATCTGTAAAGGCATACAAGAACGAAGTCTTGAAAAACCTATATTTCCGCGAACAGAGTCGAAGGAAGATTCCCAAATGAGCAATATTTCAAATTTTGGAAAAGCTGGAAACAATTGATGTTTCCATATTTTACTATCCTGAATCTGATTAAACTTTTCTATTTTTTATCATTCAAAGTGAAAAATATGAATTAAGCACTTTATTTAAAAAAAAAGCCAATACCAATGTTATAAATTTAAAAATGTGTGCCTTTGTCTGTTTGTCTGTCTTTCACGTGGAAACGGATTGACGTGTTTTTTATGTGGTGATAGTTTATTGCAGTGTCAGGTAAAATGATACTCGGTGACTTCCAGATATATGTATGTACTTTTATCAGCAGAATCTTCACAAACCAACTTTTTGATAATATTAAACACGTTAGGTCTAACGTTTCAATGCACAATGGCCGCCAGC
>DWJZ01005977.1:0-13471 GCA_018249125.1 Asbolis capucinus
ACTGAAAAAACAACGTATTTTTGACTTCTAAGTATTTTTCAGAATGCGCTACATTGTATTTAACGGTAGCAATATACATATGTATATTTCTTATATTACCTAATCAACATCTTTAATGTGATACACAACTTGGCAAATTTTGTGATTTATTTTGAATAGATTATTGCTTCCATAATCCGTCATTTTCAATTATATTTTTTATGTACTTTTGGGGCTTCAAGGGGAATCTAGCGTCACCTATAACATTAAGAGTCTTTAAAACGTTTAGGTTTAGTGGAAAACATACATACAATTGACAGGCCGGTTGGTCTTGAGGTTAGTGAAGCTGACTGTTACATCGAAGGTAGTGGGTTCGATTCCCAGTTTTTTCCCCAAAAGTTTTCTGAATGAGCAGAAGTGTTTGTTCTGTGTGCCTGGGTGTATAATAGAAATATCTATTTAAGTATGTATTTTAAAGTATATATGTATATTTATCATTATCTGATCACCATAGCACAAACGAACGCTTAGTTTGGGGTGAGATGGCCGGGTGTAAGTTGTCCAAAGATATTATTAAATACAAAAACAGTACCCTCTTATAACAGTCGGGTAAAAATAACTAAAATAATTTCTATATGACAGATCCGAACGACAAAGCTATACAAATGTCTGCGGGCCACTGCTATCATAAGAGCTCTCGTCACAGGGTCTCACAATCTGCAAAGCTAGTGCTTCTCAGCACCGCGCCTCATTAGTTTGGATTAGAGGTGTTGAGATAACACGTACGAGGGTTGTTGAAGTGAAGAAAACTAAGATTTTTTTAATTTTGCAATCATATTTTAGGATTTGTAGATTTATCGGGTACGGTATTTTTTTGTTATTTTTTTATTTATTTTTTACACATAATAATAAAATATAAAGTTATAGATTAATTATTGCTCGTGACATTTATATGACAGATAGTTATTTGTTCTTTGCTTGTAATGTAAACGAAGTACAAACTTATTTTATTTTATTTTTTAGATTTAAAAAACGTATGATGACCTCGCTTTGGTTAATTTTTGCGTGTGAACCGATTTAAAATAATAAAAAATCCGTACTTTTGTTTGAAATATCTTTTATGCACAGACTGCGATTAGTTCCTTAATTACGGGTAGTATATTTTATCTATTAAGAATGATGATATTAATTGATGATGATGATTAAATGATGATATTGATTGATGATGATGATTAATTGCTGATATTGATTGATGATGATGATTAATTGATGATATTTATTGATGTGACTAGTCCGCCGCTCGCCCACTCCGGCTTCGCACGGGACATTTTCAGTTTTATATTTTGAAATAAGCAAAGAGTAAACGTTTCTCTTTTCTACTCCCTGGGTTAAATAATTGAAGTCTTAGTAAGGATAACAATATTTTAAAAAATTATATATCCTATGTCACTCAGTGATAATGTAGCATTCTAATGGTGAAAGATTTTTTGAAATGGGTTCAGTACTTTTTGAGTTTATTTGTAACAAACATACAAAATAAAAATTTCTCTTTATTATTAGTATGGATAAGAAAGTGACAGCGGTTCGAAATTCATACCAATTTGTTCAAATCGGTCATTGACAAAGTGTTGCGTCAGTCGTCGCTTACTTCGAAATTCACACTAATAAATTTTGAATTATTTACTTTTACTAACATACTGTAACTCTTAAGGAATATTTAATCTTGTCTTTCCGAGACTCCAGTCTAAAACTTCCGTCCCGAAAATACCTAAATCCTCCAACGTACTCATCGTCTACTTCCAACTTACTTAATATAGCTTAATAGCTACTTAGCGAAGTTGCTTCGCGAGGAAAAGGAAAAATAGCGTGAGTCAGTCAAAGTTATCTAGATGGCCCATTTATAATAATCCATTTTAGTAGCAGAGGAAGGGTTGATGGTGATATTGATGGTGGACTGGCTGTTGACTTTGTGAAATTAATTCCGTCGTTAGGGGATGGTTCGAGTCTAGTCAAGACTTTTCAAAGTCAATCAAAAAATCAAAATTATTTAATTTACGTAATAATAGGGCATTTTTTTTTAATCTACCAACAATTTGAAGATATAGAACAAACGGCGAAGAAAACTTTTTTTTGAAATAAATAAATTGCGCTTGACTACGATCCCACCTGATGATAAGTGGCGAGATTAAGTCTTCGATGGTAAAGCGCACTAACTTAGTAGAAGCCTGTTCACTCTTGACTTGAAGACATTTACATTGCAATCGATCGGGAACACCGATGCAGGTAACTTATTCCAATGCTTTGGATGATAAAAAACGAGACGAAGCGCGTCACTTGTACTGGCGAACTCCTCAGAATATTTTAAATTAGTATAAAATTATTATACAACTTGCTTTCACTGGGTTTCCTTATAACCGAGGAGGCTTATAGTATACTCTTCTCTACTCCAATGCGGATTGGTAGGAGATTAGAAGCCAAAATATGCTGAAATATTTTTATCCCACCCAAAAATCTTCCGAAATTCTACCAGCATGAAGTACCTTAACACGAAACCGCTCGTAATTTTTTTGCTACTAGCAGTCATATAGCCACTACACGACCCATTTTTGCTCATAAATTGCCACCAGGCACCACTTAGCCAGTAATGCCTGTGCCCATTTTTGATCAAAAATTTTTGCCATTCCACATTCCACCCACATTCGAACTGCGCCTGGTGTAGATCAAAATTTACAGCGGTTACCGAGCTCAGACATATTGTAGCCACTTTCCGACTTTGCTGCTTAACTCACACAATCCAGTCATATTGTAGCAAGCCGCCAGTCCAACCCTTCAGGGTCCAGAAGGGAAGCACAAAAGAGATAGCTATCACAATTTTACGTGTGGTATCTTTCATGTTCGCGACGCCAGTGGCACGTCGCTCTCTACTTCACAAGAGAGATCACTTTGAAGTACTCCATACGGTACGTTTAATTTTTCTTAATAGCACGTGGAATTGTGTGGTTTAAAGTGTTTTGCGTCACTCTTTTTGTACCCTCCCAACCACTTAGCGAGAAATTCTTTGCGAACTTCTCGCTTTTGTCTCATTTTGTTTAGTGCTTCTGTCGCTTCTATAGTTTATTGTTCTACGTCTTTATTGTATGTAATGATATGATCATATTTTAAGGTATCATATATAAAGGTTTATAAAGTATTTATATTTTTTTGTACTGATTATTTTTATATAAATTTATGTGTGTTTTATATATTAAGATCTTATTAAGTTTGCACCTCTACTTGCATACTTTTTTAGAACTTAGTCCTTCACCCAATGGTAGTCTGGAAGAAATCGCGATAAGACCGCTTATAGTGATTTGAATGATTTTACTTATTTGCTTGTATTTAACCCTAGTGTGCACAACAGATAAATAAATAAATATCTTTGGACAACTCACACACGGCCATCTGAACTCAAACTAAGCGTTAACTTGTGCTATGGTGATCAGTAAACTGATAAACATACATATATACTTTTAAATACTTACTTAAATAGATATTTCTATTACACATCCATACACACAAAACAAACATTCCTGTTCATCACAGAAAAGTTTGACCTGGAGGGGAATCGAACCCACGACCTCCGGTGTAGTAGTCACGTTCACTAACCATTAGACCAAACAGCCCGTCTCAACAAAGTAGGTATATTGTATTGTATATGCCTACTTACATTAAAAACAAACGTATAGACTTAGGTTTTTTTGTGTCGTGGCTGGATGGACACAACAACCCTACTAATATTTATTTAATGAAACTTTAGAAGGATGGATGGATGTTTGTTACTCAGAAAAAACTACTGAACCGATCTGGATGAAATTTAGCACAGAAATAAGTTATATTCTGGAATAACACATAGCCAATTGTTTCACCGTTCCTGGTATGAGATACTACTTAGACATATAAATAATACTTATAACCCGAAAACTTATATACATCTGTTAATATAAATGTCTGCTTTGGCCGCAAATCAAATCCGGGAACTTAGTTTCGCCGTTATAGTCACTGCAAACTAGGTAGGTAAAGTTAATTTTAATGCCCTTTCATATATATATATTTATAATTAGAAGTTAATAGTAACTTAGGCTTCCTCCACCAATCCGAATTGGTGCAGCGTGGTGGAATATGCTCTACGCATCCTTAGTATGACGAAACTCGTGCTCAGTAGTGGGCGTTGGAGCCAGCTTACGCCATAACCAACGTCACATAATATGTGTGAAAGAACATTATTAATACGTACTCAAATATTCAATAGAGCTTAGATATATTCCCAACAAATTCACTCAGTCGACTACATCAATACAATAAATAAACTCCCATTATGATAATTAAATACCCTCTCAGGGATATTTCATATAAAAACTCCAGTGTTGAAACTGCGAAAGAATTGCAAGGAAAAAGGATTGGACCCGTCAAATACATTTTACATTGTTTCTATTTGAGTAAGGATATTGAGGTGTCATAGTAAATGGGCATACCGTAAATCCGGGATACAGTGTACTTCAAAGTTTACGGGATGCCGACGGAATTTGAAGGAATATCTTGTAAATATCTGCCTTCATCACGCCCGTGTGAGTTTCTGAACCCAAAAATGTCTTTATCTAAATTCGCGTTTGCGATCACTGAATACGTTCCACTGACGTTACACAATTTAATGTGTTATAATATATTTGTTATAAAACAAGGTTTATTAAAATAATTAAAAATACAAGCTTTAGTAATAGATTCCTAAAACTAAGAAATACACAAAATTTCGTATCTTTATTGTTAACCGTTGAGGAGTTTCCTTATCTGGAGTCAATCCTGAACGTAGTATCAGGTCATGCTTATAAAAAAATGCATTGTCATTAGGACGGAAGGCTTATGCAAAATCCGAGCTCCGTAGTATAAGAGGAAGTGGGTTTAAAAGCATGCATTTGACCCGTAACAAACAAATATACTAACATAATAATATACAAACACACCGAAGTTAAATAAAAGCTTGTAACTAGGTTTTCCCGCGACTACATTCGGATAGTACAATCCCCTTTCACGATTAACGAAGCAATTTCAATAAAACTTGGTTCAAAAATAGAATAGAACTTGAGAAAACATATAGACAACTTTTTATCGTAAAAACAGCCTTTAAAATTTTGACATAGGGTATGAAAATTCTAACGAAGTTCTTCACTATCAAAAATGTACGAGTAACTATACAATTTTATAAAATTTTATGTTAAAGAGGGTAAGGTCCTTACGTGGAATTAGTCGCGGAAAAAAACTAACAAGGTTATCAAAAGGACTTTGTCATAATATGGGAACATTTGAAATATTTGAATTTCTTTGCTTATTCTTTGATTAATGATTAAAAAGAATAAACCTGTACGTGC
Organism: Asbolis capucinus; assembly: GCA_018249125.1. Classification (NCBI taxonomy): domain Eukaryota; kingdom Metazoa; phylum Arthropoda; class Insecta; order Lepidoptera; family Hesperiidae; genus Asbolis; species Asbolis capucinus. Next base: position 5,382 of record DWJZ01005977.1, read on the forward strand.
GGTTACAGAAGTGCCCCACCAAGTCGAGCTAAGTCCAAGCAAGGCAAGAAGCTAATAGACCGTGTTCTTGAAGACATTCGGGATATTTTTGTCCTATTGCGCCTTCCTTGTGAAAAAATGTAGAAGCTTATTTAGCTTTTTTTATATAGAATAATTTAATGCTTGACATCTTTCCCATCGGATGGAAAGTGGCGATGATGTCTAAGGCGTCGGGCGCAGTAACTTTAAGTGCCTAGGCAATTTTTGTTCATTTTTTGCATGTTATATTTTTGATGTAGTAACATTTTCTAGGGATTTATCATCGTTTAGATCAGTTAAATGTTATCTACATGTCATATCGCAGGCACTGCCTCTACAACCAGTTACGAACGATTCCCTAATACGTTCAAATTTTTTATCATGCCAAGCAATATTCTCTTACTCTGTCATATCGTCTCCATAAGCGTGTCGGGGTATGGAAACAATTTATTTCCCTAATCAATCTTGTGTGAATGGACGGGAATATATATTTCAATTTAGCAGTTTCAAATTAAGGTTCGGAAGAAATATTGAAACGTTTTCGAACTACCCTCAAAATTTGCTGGGAATTGTGGTGTTGAATTTGATTTTGGAGTAAAATAGGTTTTAAACAAAAAGAAGTTGCAAACTTTTAAAATTCTACTTCACATGAGGGTATTTTTAGATAGCAATTTGATCTACGATACAAATTCTTTAATAGCTTTGAAACAATCTGATCGAATAAAAATGCCAATAGACGGTCAAATTATTACTAGAATTTTACGGGTTTGATTGTATTACATTGTAGCTGTATTGTACAGCTGTGTTTCTTTAAGAAATAAGTTTGACTGTTATTTAAATGTAGGCGACCATGTGACAATTAAAAATTATCCAAAGTTTGAAAAAGAATACCTGAAGTTTGTCAAAATTTAATATTATTGAATATGTATCGCTTTAGGTATAAGAAGTCCGTACTTCTCATCAGTACAAAAGTTATGAACAATTTTGGTGTTAAAATTATATTTTTATAGTTAACACCTTTTTTGTTATTGTTACAAAAGTATGTATGTGTTTATGACAATATGTTACAATGAAAAATTGTTACAGCCCAACTTAGTAATAAACATGTAATGTGACAGTTTTATAACAAAACTGTGACACTGTCATCTACTGGTTTGGTTACCTATACTATTTGGATGAGAAAAACGAACGAATGCAATGATGCTTCACTCGCCCGCTCATAATTGACCAAAATCGTCTATTCTGTCCGGTCAAGGACAGAAAATTTATAGTTATTTTGAATTATAGTCCGCACATTTCAATTTGGATCTGCTATAATCGAAATTCAGATAGAATACTTAATTAGATTATCTCTATTCGATGTTGGAATCACGGTGCGTGAAATTTGAATAATTTGCTTAGTGAAATAATACTGGCTGTTATTAAAAATATGATCTGGCCTTTATTAAAATAATAGCTGTTATTTTTTGTACCTAGTAGATATATATATTTTTATATATATTCAACCTCCCATTAGTATAGGTGCGGTTATATATGTTTTGAGGCTATATGTGTAAAAAAGCACGTATAACCTTCAAAACAAAAACATGTTGAGTCGTGTCGTGAGCATTTTTCGAAAATGGAACTGTATAAATTATAATAGTCGTGAGTACTCATTAGTTTTAAAACGAAAACATATATCATGAGCACGATAACATACTATAAGTAAATAGCTATCATAATGTAATTGTAATTGCCTTTAATTCGAGGAGTCTCGAATTATATTCCCGGCCATAAAATGGTGGGTCTCTTCTACTAAGTTAGTGCGTTTTACCATCAAAGACTTCATGGCCACTTACCATCAGGTGGGATCGTAGTCAAGCACCAACTTACCTAAGATAAAAAAGGGGGTATTACTTGTGATGTGTTTTGTCACTTCATTATTTATGTCACATGAAAAAATGGTATCGAAAAATGTGAGTATTTAATTATTTAAAAACTAATGAGCATTACAGTAATCGTTTTTTGTAGAATCTTATAGCTCATCTTGGTTATTAGCAACATTAATCATGATAATCATGATGTATTATTTGAAATTAGTTTTCATTCTGTATTATAAATAACAGTTGAAGTTAGTCACTTCACGGCTAGTTGTCGAAACATTTCGATTAGTGTCTATTCCGAATTCAAGTTCATTAATTAAAATATAGTCAAATAACGCGGTCGATAGCCTAATCAATCGACGCGTGTTCATTGGTCAACCAATACTGCACGCATCCCTGGCTTCCTATAACACATTTCCACGAAGTTGCATTGCACAAAATCACTACTAAAGAGAAAAATTGTTACATAAATATCTTTGGACAACTCACAAATGGCCGTCTGAACCCATACTAAGCATTAGTAATGTGGTGATCAGACAACTGATAAACATACATATATATTATTAGATACATATATAGATATTTTTAGACCTAGACACACAGAATAAACATTCCTGTTCATCACAGAAAAGTTTCACCTAGGTGGGAACCGCACCGCGACTTCCGGTGTAGCAGTCAGCTTCACTTACCACGAGACAAAACGACCTGTCAATATTTAAAATATCCTATTATACTTTTACGACTTCTACGAAGACGCTTTGTTCCCACGTAACGTCAGTGCGGGTACGTCCCTAAAAATGACAATACGTAGGAAACCTTAATTACAAAAAACTAATCAAAATTCATTTGTTACAGGTAGTGACGAAACCGGAAAACTTGTCGATCGACATCCGAACCACGCCGAACGTTTTATACGCTAGTGACGTACCCGCAGACAGTTCATAATCGTTCCGATGTCCGCTAGACGGTAGCGCGATGTCCGCGGACGGCTGCACTCGTACTCTGCTGGCGTTCCTGTCCCTCGCGCTCGCCACTTGCCCCTCTGCTACCCAGAACACTGTTATATCAAGTAAGTCAAGCACTTAGCTTGTAAAGTGTATTTGTTTCTCATCTTTATATATGAAATTGAATGTTTGTGAGTTCGTTTGTATGTCCTTTAGACTCTGAAATGGTAGATGAAGCACTGATTTCTATAGCAACTTTGTTTAGTAAGCTCTGGAGGAAGTTTTGGTACCAAAATGATATCGATGGGACACATGATTAATGCGTAGTAACGCGCGTTGGGTACAGCTAGTTATATGTAAAAATCAATGTTTGTTTGTGAGTTTGTTTGTATGTCCTTAAGACTCTGAAATGATACTGAAGACTGTCTTTAGCAACTTTGTTAAGAAATCTTTGGAAAAGGTTTTGGTACCAAGATGATATCGAACGGACACATTGATGAGTTGATGCGTAGCAACGGGCGCTAGTACAGCTATGAGAATAAAGTCACTTAAAAAGGGAATCGATCTATGACGTGAAGTATGGTTAAATGTGTGGGTATACATATACGTGTGTGTATGTGTTTTCTCACTTACTTTTTTTTATCTTAGATAAATTAGCGCTTGCACTACGATCCCATCTGATGGTAAGTGGCGATAAAGTCTTCGATGGTAAAGCACACTAACTTAGTAGAAGCCTATTCACTCTTGACTTGAAGACATTTACAAAGTCGAACGGGAACACCGATGCGGGCAACTTATTCCAATCCTTCGCGGTACGGGTAATAAAAGACGAGACGAAGCGAGTCGTTCGTACTGGCGGGATGTTTACGACTAAGGGATGGATAGCCGCCGTGCATCGGCTCGGTGGAATGGTGGAATGATGGTGGAATGGAGATGAAGAAATCAAATCATGCAATTCCTGTATTATGTAAATAAGTATTCTATATGTACCTATTGTTTTGATAACTGTATTATTTTCTGTCATTCCTTTTCGTTCCATTCCTACTTTAAATAACACATGATTTTTATACTTTCATTACATTTCGAACGTTATAAAATTGATGATTATTTAAATAAGTCTGCGCCGACATTTAATTGTAAAACTTTCAGTAAATTTCGATAAATGTAAGCAAAAAAAAGAATTTTAAATACACCCTAACAAGAACTTACAATTACTTTTAAATGTAAGTTCAAAAGATGTAAAACATCAGAGTTTTTGTAAGAAAACAATTTACTAACTACTTGGTTTAGAAAAGGGTTACGATCTTTTGGTAATTTCCTTCCACTGTTTGATATTTCTTTTAAGAAGCCTTTCATATCTGTCAGATCGAAAAGTAAAGTTTTTGTTCGTCGTAATTTGGGGGCACCGGCTTAAGAGTTAGTATTCAAGGTCCGAGCGATAGCTTAGCGGTTTGGTTTTTCAAACGAGGGACAGAGTTCAATTTATGCACGTATATTTATACTCTATACTAATAATAAATCTGTAACGGGCTCAATTCTGTACATTAAGTTGATTTTTGATAATTTTAATGCAGAGAGCTTTGTTATCGATATAGAGCCCAAAACAATTTCTGTTTGAACTTCACGCAAAAAGCACTGGCCAGATTTAAATGAAACTTGGTATAGTCGGAAGGATGTGTTTTATCCCAAGGAATGGCTTAATTCCCACCGGATAACAGATGAAAATTTGTAAGGCAACTTCGAAATCACTGGACCAATTTAGATGAAATTTAACATGTTTGTGGCTTATAGGACGATGGTTATAGGATATTTTTTATCCCAAAAAACGCTTCAACTCATACGTTATTTATTGCAATTCTGCGAAGAACAAATACTCTTTTTGATATTATTCATAACTATCTTACTGTGGACTAACAACCGCTAATAGCTACTTTAATTGTTCTTTAGCACAGATGTAAAATTGCTAAATATTAAATCTGTACTAATGGGTGATTTCTGTAAAAATTAAAGACTTTGAGTGCGACAATACGCTTCTAAAAACAGTTGACAGAATTATGAAACCCTGGTGGTTCCAGAATCCTATCCTTCAAGAATTATACTATTCAGTCTATCTTATAATCCTAACAATAAAAAATGTTAAAGAGACCCATCTAAACAGGGTCTCTTGCCGTTGCCGTTTTTCTGCGTTTTTGCGGTTTTCAATAAAGTCAAGTGAAAATGGGGGTGATGAAGCAGAGCCGCGGAAAAAGCTTGAACTAGATTAGTGGCGTTGTCATGTGTATAATCCCCATGTATTTAAAATGTATGTGTATGTTTATCAGTTTTCTGATCACCATAGTACAAGCTATCGCTTAGTTTGGGATCAGATGGCCGTGTGTGAGTTGTCTAAAGATATTTATTATTTTTATTATATTATATTATGTAGCTTTGTGAAAAATAGAAAAATAAGGGAAAGGATATTGGACAGGATTTCTTGGCATCGTACTGCCATTGGCACTCTTTTACGATTGGCACCCGTCTACCATTCACACCCTTCTTCCATTGGCACCCTTCTCCCATTGGCACCCTTCTTCCATTGGCACCCTTCTCTCATTGACACCCTTCTCCCATTGGCACCCTTCTCCCATTGGCAACCGTCTACCATTGGCACCCTTCTCCCATTGGCAACCGTCTACTATTGGCACCCTTTTTTCCATTGCCACCCGCCTACCATTGGCCCCCTTCTCCCACTGGCAATAGTCTACCTTTGACACTCTTCTTCCATTGGTAACCCTCTCCTATTGGCCCCCTTCTCCCACTGGCAATAGTCTAGCCTTGACATCCTTCTTCCATTGGCAACCCTCTCCCATTGGCACCCTTCTCCCACTGGCAACGTTCTCCCGTTAGCATCCTCTATCCGTTGGCTAGTCTGCTCTGAAAGTTAGTTACAGTTAAATTGTGCACCCAGAACCTCCGTCTTCAATGTTCGTTTTGAATAATGATATTGAGACTGATAAAGCCATCTTTAAAAGACAAAAGTTTAGTTAGAAATTGTTGAAACTGTAATAAATTATGTTAGAGTTCGTAAAGAAACTTTCTTCTTCTATTTGAGGAGCATTGACGGTACTACCAGAGTTCTGCGTACATACTTTGTTTCCCGGCTTGGAGAGACAAATATGCGATGAAATAAATGTTTGTTCCTGGGTCATGGGTGTTAGTGATGGTCTATTTTCATTTCCTTACTTTATCACATACAGGACCCAGACATGACCATCTGATCTAAGACTAATCATAAGCTTGTGCTATGGTGATCTGACAGCTAATAAACATACGTATATATTTTGAGTACGTACTTGTATAGATTTTTTATTGCACCCAAACACAGAAAAAACATCCTGCTGATCACAGAAAAGTTTGACCTGGGTGGGAATCGAACCCACGACCTCCGGTGTAGTAGTCAGGTTCACTAACCACTAGACCAACCGGCCTGCCAAGTTTAAGTACTTATAAACATTATAGTAATCTTCAAATATTTTTTGCGTTTTTTCTTCATATATTTAAGCGGTGTATTCCGTATACCGTCAGTGTAAGCAAAATAAATTTCTTGAAAACGAACTTATAAGTTGGAAACAGATCAGTACTTTCACTGTGAACTCAGATGACAAAAGATATGCATTTGTAACAACAGATGTACATTCAAGAGTGAAAATGCTGTGAGAACGATTATCTTGGACAAGAACGGATTTGTTCTGTCTTCAGACAATGTGGCTGATGACTTTGCTATAAATTAATGGGATAAGAGTGTATTTGTGGGATAATGAAGAGGTGTTTTTGGTAGAAACATTTTCATGCAATGTTGTTGACGGTATAAAGTATATAACTTGATACAATTAATAAATATTAAAATATCAAATGTAAACAAAATTAAGTCAAAAATTCATTTATTTACGTAGGTATTGGTAAAACTCAAAACGTCAACATTTTTTCAACTACCACCGTTTCAGAAAGGTGCTTCATTGAGCAGAAGAAATACATACATATATACATATATTACGAGTATTTAATAATTTATTAATACATATGTCCTTTAATTCCCTCATCCCTTTCCACCATCGAACGAGTCGACGCACGGCGTATACGGCCCTTCGTCATCGACACTCCAGTACGAACATCGCATTTTGCGTTTTCCTTCCTCATATGTACTACGAAGGACTGGAATAAGTTGTCCGCGTCGGTGTACCTGTTCAATTACATGTAAGTATCGTTAAGTCAAGAGTAAATAGGCTAAAGTTGTGCGGTTTACCATCTACGACGGCAACGTTGCTTAACATCAAGCAGGATCGCGGTCAAGCACGAATTTATGTATAGTAAGTAAAAAAGAGTACATTTAGTGACTCCTGCATGCAACATATGTATGTCTGGTTTTATTAGACGCGTCATTTATTGCAAGTATTTTATGTCATTTATTATACACGAACCTTCCTTACAAACTACTGTTTTAATAGTCAAAAACTCATAAAAACCCATAAAGTATTTTATGAGGCTATAACGTTTGAACAAACAGAATCATTTTACGCTTAAAATAAGTCTAAATTCATTAGGAGTGTGAAATATGACAATATTATTGCTTCTATAGTGAGTCACAACTCCTTTTTATAACAAAATGACTTAATTGCACTTGTTATCTATACAGAAAAAGAGTCAAGGTTTGACTTCACAATTTATAAGTTATTTGTACGTGTCGTAAAATCTTATATGGATATCCATTTGATCTGTTTGTATAATGTGAGGATTATACAGCTTTAAAATTGCCTTTTGATGTTGTATGTTAAAGTATCAATATTTGCAATACTTTTGTCTTCACTAAGTTTTTATTTTAAAAATTCATTAGGACTAGCCCGAGCTTCTCGTCGAAAGATGAGTTGTCCAGTAACTCCAGAGTTGCCATACTAAATACAACCTATTATCCCTCGGGAACAAAGCTGTTTTCTGGGATAAAAGTAGCCTATATCCGTTGGCCTTACATAAGCTACAAACATGCTATATTTCATCTAAATTGGTCCATTGGTTTTAGAGTTATACTAATTTAAACCTGTTATTCAGCGAGAACAAAGCCATTTCCTGGGATGACACGGATTATGCCAAGTTTCTTCAATGTATATTGACAGGCCGGTTGGTCTAGTGGTTAGTGAATCTGACTACTACACCGCAGGTCGTGGGTTCGATTCCCACCCAGGTCAAACTTTTCTGTGATGAGCAGGAATGTGTGTTCTGTGTGTCTGGGTGT